>VYXC01000822.1:615017-708168 GCA_013397175.1 Platysteira castanea
CAGCTCATGAAAATGGTAAAAGAATACTTTTTGGGGCCTATCTTCCACTATAACCTATGACAGAGATGGATAGGGTTTTTTGTGTGGTATTAGAGGAATGTGATCTTGCATTCAAGATTTCTGTGTGTGTAAACTCTTTTGTTGCTTGTTACACGCTCCTGTGTAGGTTTAAGCTGCAGAGGTTATGCTTGACAGGCTGTTTAGGAAATCTTTCACCAGTTTGTCCACTAGGATAGAGACATGGGGGGGAAAACTTTGTAATAGTCAGGAGAATGGATGTTCATCATCATCATCATCAGTAGTCCTCTGCTCTCTTGAGAAGATTTGAAAAGTCCTGTGGTGCTCTTCAGAAACAAAGCAATGGCTTTCAGTTCAGTTGTTTCCAGCAGATGGGATTGCAAGGCTGAGCGTTGAAAACATGGTCATTCCAGTCTAGGGGGCTGACAGATGTTGTGGAATGGGTTGTTAAGGTTGTTCTGTGGGGAGCAACTGAAGGTGTGTTAGAGCCTGGATAAGATGTTCAATCAGATTCTCATGACAGAAGGTAATAATGCAATATAAATGCAGGCAAAGCCCTCTACAACAGACGGGAATTGTGGCAGCTGTCCTCTGTCTGCTGTAGCACGAATCACGTATTGCATGCCTTGTTTCCAGATCTGGTATTTTTGAACAAGTACAGATGTGTAACAAAAATTTTAGGAGACAAGAAGCTATGAATTACAATTTATATATGGAGTGGCCAATAGCAGCATTTTTTAAAATCAGAGAATAATCAGAGTAGACACAACAATGCTTTCAGGACTCTTGCATGGAAGAAGTTTTCCATTTTTATTTTCTTGACTTTAAGATCCTTGACTTTAATCAGAGGGAAAATGATTCCTACTTGATGCTTTGGGTCAGGTGTTACTGCTTTTCAGAATAAAAAGGTGGCTGTTTTTCCTTCCCGCTTTACATATATTTTAAAGAAAGCTGCAGAAATACACTAAGATGTAGGGCTTCTTTGTCCTCAGGTTTTATTTCCAAGGTTACATGTTCCACCTTCAGAAGTAAGAGGATGCCTGGAGCTCAGAAGAATGTCATAGAGCAGCTGAAGGTCAAGGAAAAGAAGCAAGAGGAGTGGTGTGACAAGAGGAGTGGTGTGACAAGGTGGTCACATATGTATAGAAGCAGTAAACAAGACTTATTTATTTATTTAACACTCTGAGCCACCTAACACTTTCTCATCTAAATCTGGGGCTATAAAAAGGTGCTCATTGCCATAATTCAAAAACTATTTTGTGAGCAACATATGGCATTAAATCATGTATGGCTTACTAAAGCTCCAGAAATGCTTGTAGCTCTCCTCTGCTGACCTCATAGGTAATGCCATCTCACGCTCCTGTCCGTAGAATGCAGTATGAGGAATCAAGAAAAATGTTCTTCAGTTACAATTCTTACTTAAGAATAGTAAAAAAAAAGATAATTAAAAGGAGATAATCTGTTATGTGTTGTTCCTTTGTAAGTATGCAAAATATATTTATTTGAAGTAAAAATTAGCAGTTAGCTGACAAGGGAGTGAGGACTCTTGACTCCTTTTCATTCTTTCTGTCCCTTAAAAGCTGCTCTTGTAGACATTCTGAATCCTGTTTGCTGTTGTTGTGGGCAAAGCCTCATATGCAATACATTCATTCTGTGTTATTTAGTAAGCTACAGTAAATCAATGAAAGGCCTCATCATTAATACAGTCTAGCATTCACACCTACAAGAAATACATCAAGTCTGTTCAGGTCATCTTTCAATGCCACTGATTGGTAGAAATCATGGAGTAGAAGAGGAAAAGTTCATGCATTTCTCTTAACTTTTAGACGACAGAAAAACCTGCAAAATCTGTAAAAATGTGCAAGCATTACCTATAAATCAGGTTTGAATATTTAGCTGTCTTAATCTGTGCCTATTGGGTTGTATGTGTGTATATGCATATAATAACTTTGCTGCCAGAAAAATAAGACTGAAAAATAAAAGAGCTTTTTCCTGTGGAGACTGTCTGCGGGTAGCTCCTTGCCATTTCTTTAGTCTAAAGCCAACTCCATTTTTTGTCTTGTTGTCAGCTTCTTTGCATTCTTGGTGTGTGGTTACTTTGAAGATAGTTATGATTGGGAGTATCCTCTGAGGTCAGTCTAAATCTTGTAGCATTGTGCTTCCTGAGTAGATTTATATTCATGCAGCTCAGTTCTCTGCAGATGTAACTCATGAAGTCTTAGAAGCAATTTGGTGTTGTAAGCTCAGCATTACTTTGAGCTAATAAACTTTGCCTCTCAACAAAGCTAATTGCCTTAGATAAAGCAGCGAACTGATAAGATTTCATGGTCTCTGGTGCCTGAGCAAGCCTAGTCCCTGTTAATGCCAGTATCTGTACCTCTAATGGAGTACAGTTAATACACGAATAACATCTATGAGGGGCATGGTATTTAGCATTCCCTGGTTCTCAGCTGAATAAATTCACTTGAGTGCTGAAATGAAAAGCTTTGGCTCTCATGTCAAGGAGGTCTAGTTTTTTCATTCCCACCAGCATTCTTGAATATGCTCTGTTTTCTTGCTCTAAAATGCAAGGTGAGAATTGTCAGACTGAACCTACTGAATATATAGAGGTGCTTTACAGGCTAAAGGATATTTATCTATATCTCTAGATCTGTTTAAATGCGGAGGAGCCCTTTGGAGAACAAAATTACTCCCAAGTCATTGATTTGTTTAGTAACTGAAGGTATTGTACCTTTACTGCTAGGGTTCGCCATAAAAAAGGTTAATTTATTTGCACTCTTAGAAGCAAGTATTTGGTCATGTACTACTTCCTGTTGTCATGCAACAACAGGAAAATGGCAATGTTTTGTTTCACCAGGCTTTTTTAGGTGGATGCATTAAGAGTATTTGTTGCTGTCTCATCTTACACTGTCTTACGTGCTCTGACACCTGGAGACCTCAATGGTGCCTGGTTTGTAGTTATGCTTAGGAGAGCTTAAGGGCTCCTGCACCTACTGCAGGTGGTGTAGGGTGCTCTGCTGTCAGCTCCCTCTGTATCTTGTGCTGCTCTCTGAGGACTTACGATTCTAGTCATTGTAAACGTCTGTATGAAATGTTGACTTGCTGCCTTTGTGCCTGCTGTGTTTGTCATTTCCATGGTTTCTTCATAATGTTGAGAATGACTAAGGAATATTCTGATTTTATTCATTCCTTTGTTTTCTATGGGATGACTGAATTTGAGTCCCTTTTTCCAACCTATTCATCAGTCACACAAATGTGTTATCAAGTAAACTCAACAATTCTTTGATTCAGCAAACAATAAAGTCCCGATCTTAGTCAATGAGCAGCATTTTAAGCCATTCTTCTATCTAAATTGATTATCATACCTCAGGTATGACAGTGCAACTGTGATGGGGATAACCATATTCGTGTTACGCCATCTCCTGTGCCCACATAGCCTACTATTTGCATTTTTATTTTATTTTACTTTATTTCGATGGCTGCAGTGGCCAGGGATAAATTCAATTCATATTGCATCATTGAATGTAACCTAGTTCTCCTTTATTCACTATTTTATTGATGAACTTATAGAGCTATTTTAGACTGATCAAGCATAGTTTTCCTTGTTAAGAGGTTGATCTTGGTTGCATCCCATCTTACTATAACCTAAATATGGTAGTGCTGAAGTTGCAGAAGACATTGGTATGAGACACATAACCTGGTGTTTTGTAATGAAGTGTTTATCTTCTAGGAAAGTCAGTCTGAGGGGAAGATGCTTAAGCAGAAAAACTCAGAGGTTGTGGTTTTTTTTTTTTTTTTTAATAGTTTTCAGGAATTATTTATGTGACTTACTTTTCTACTATTTAATTCTTAAGACGGTTGTTAACTCAGTTTCTGCTCTCCTGGCTACTTGCTGAATGGAGTTCAAGTACAAGGTTTTAGTAAGCAGGCTTGTTTTTTCTAATGGAGAAAAAAGAAGAATACGTTTCTTGAATTTTTTCAAAGCTGATATGTCCTCATGATCCATTATAGAGGATCCAGAAAGATATTAACAGTGGAAGAGTTATATCCACTATTGCTGTGATACTCAAATGATTTTGACTCAGATAGTAAGCCAAAATTAATTTCCATACTCTGACATTAGTAGTTTCACGAGAAAGAATTGTTCATGAATCTTCATGGATTGTTTTTTTTTCTCTCTGTGACACTTGAGAAAACAGTGGGTTTCTAAAAAGCCTTCTGTATGTATTAGTATTCATGTCTTTCCTATTAAAGGTATGACTTGTAGCAGCCTCTCTTAGTGGCAAAGATTGTTTTGTAAAAGCAAGGGGAGTAGGAAGTCTTACTTTGCAGCTCCTTATTACATTTATTTAAAACAATTGACTGTCAATTATATGACAAAAACCTGGGAGTCAGCACCTCTAACATTGACTTTCAAATATTCTTAAACCGAACTGGGGGACTGCATACAGATAGTATGCTTAAAAATACCCATTAGATTTCAGTATCAGTTCTGTCATATTGCTGTGTTCTAAGCAATTTAAGAGTATCAAAGTTGTCTTATTTGTATATCTTTGTTTGATATCTTTCAAAGAAAAGCATTTAAAACCCCAGAATACTACTGAAACGAGCACTGTGAAGAGAGAGCAACCAATAGACTCTGGAGCTATGTGTGCAGAGCTGTCATCCTCATCTTGGAGAGAACTTGAAGAGCCCCAGATAACTTTCCATTTTTCTTTCTCCCCACCTTGCTGCTAGTCACTTAAAGATCAGCAGGATCTTTAACTTCCCCTCTGCGTTTTTCTTTGCTGCTTGTTCAGCTTTGCAGGACTAGGCTGAACTTTTTCCTTCTCCCTCAGTGTACTGCCAGGCACTTCTCCACTGCCTCTCTCTTGTGATGGTTCAAATTTGACCTTCTTCTGTCCTCTGTGTAGATGGCAAATAGCTTTGTGCACTGTTATTTCCCAGACATTTTAGTAGGCCTTCATACATTTTTGTGGACATTTGTAGAAACAGCTTGCACACAAGGCAAAGTAGCTGTCCCTGAGCAGCTGGGTATTTATGACCCATTAACATGTGCTGAGTTTTGGGACTTTGTCAAATGATGAAACAGAGCTTGAGTACTGATCATGAGGGAGGTATTTGCTGCCTCAGTGCTTAGCACTTCAACACAATTTTTGATTGCTTTGATGTTACATTTAGTGGTGTGTTGGGAAGTGTTTTGTGCTTACAGAATCAGGCTCTTTGTGCTGCTATTATACGTAGTATCTCTGGCTTGAAATTTTCTTATTCTTTGTGTTAGCAGATTCTCCATCAAAGAAAAATTCGAGACTACTTTTTTTTAATGTTTCAGAAAACAAGCCAGTCACAGCTGTGTTACTTAGGGTAACTGTCTGTAACCAGAGCCTTTGACAGCTTGAAGTTTTAGTTCTGTACTGCTACCAAATAGGGAGGGAGGAAAAAGAGTACAGCATCTGCAGATGAAGGGAACTGAAGGGGTGGGGTCATTCATGTGATTTTCCAAGGGTAGAAGGCTGATCAAGGAAGAGAAGACCTAATGCTAACACAGACATTACCTTTTATCTAGATTAGTGAAGTCAAAATATTTTCTTTTGGACTAATGCTTTTCTAAACTACTTAGCTTTAACTGACAATTATTCTTCATGTTATGAACTCAGCTGTAAAGTCATCCTGCTTATTTTCTGCTGACCTCTGCAGCTTTTTCTTGAGCAAATATTTTAAAATGCTGTTTGGGGTTGAGGAGGTGAACAGCAGAAGAAATACAAATGTATTCATCAAACATACTTCTAATTTTGAAAAAGTAGAATTGCATTTGTTTTAAATGACAGATCTGTAAGATTTTGCTTTTTTCTGTTGCCTGTCAAATTTGGGTGACTTCCCATTTAGCCAGGGTGCAACTTTTGGCAGAGAAAACAGACTAGTAATTGGGAGTTTTTTAAATTTGGAGCTGAGAAAGGCAGACAGGTGTTGGGGAGAATTTAGGTCAGACAGATACATTAATAAAACAGAGATGCTTTTTAGCCTAGTAAGGAAGAAGAGGAACAGATGGAGATCCTGGAGTTAAAATGTCAGAGCACAAAGGTAAAATGAGTGTGTCAGGCTAGAATCTAAAAGAAAATGACTGCCATTGTCTGTACACCTGTGTGAGAAGCTAGAAAGCGAGAAGAGATGAACTCCTTTGTCCATTGTTACTGAGGCATGACAGAATGACGGGAACTGATGGACTTCTGTGATTCCTTACTACTGACTGCACATAGGATGAATTGGATCATAGATCTGAGTGGGAGCTGTCCTATGGTTCTGTAGAACCCGGAAAGGAGATGTGTGACAGGCCTACTGCTCTGACTGTGTTTTAATGCACTCTCATATGGTCATTCTGCCTCGTAATGCGCCCATCCAAAGAAGCAGGGTTTAACTTTTCAGCCTTAGTTTTGCACCTTTTGAATTTTGCAGTGCTGGGTTCATGTTCAGCCAATACAGATTTGCTGTTTTTCAGTGGGTTTGTAATGAATGTGTTGTGCAGATGGCTACGTGGGAAAGCCTGAGCAAAAGTACAGGAATGCAAGATTTTCTGCTCTTGTGTGGGTAATCTGTTCTGTTATGTAATCAGGTTGCTGACACTTTGCTTAATCAGTATTTCATTTTTACAGAGGTACTCTACCTCTGCCCTGGAGTTTAATAAAGATGTTTTTGTTGTGAGACTTTTGTCATCCTAGCAGGATAGAGTTTTTCTTTTACTGGATGAATTTGGAAAAAGTAGTTATGGTGAAAGATACCCTAGGGCAGGAGATGATAATGAACTGGAGATGCTGTCTTGTACTTTTTTTCAAAAGCATCACATACTTTATTGTTTCATAATAGAGACGTACAAAAGGAGTTGATTCATCTCCCTGTTGCATGGGGCATTCTGTAAAAGTTGTTTGTCTCTTTCATGGCAGGTCAAAAAACTTTGCCATAAGAAACACAGTAAATAAGGACAAGAGTCTGATCCCTCCAGATGCTTGAGAAAACCACATTATGCTGTTCTCCACTGATCTGTTAGGCTGGTGGTTTCTTAGGGCTAATTAATATTAATATCTTCAGTTCTTAAAAACAAATTAAAAAATAAGTCCCCAGATAAAGCTTGGCTGGAACTCTAGATAAGTCTGTCTATCACTATCTGAGACAGTCCAGTATCCTCTCAGACATCTGAGTAGTCTTCAAACACTGTAACTGCACATGGGAGAAAGGCCCTGCTGAGTAGTATCACTCCCTGTTTATCTCTTCAGTTGGAAATAGTTCATGTGTATTCTGTAGCTAACCTAGAAGCATGTTTCTGGCAGAGTGGGGAGGGAGCCTGACATTAAGTAATTGAAAAACTGTGAAACAGGGATGGTATTTGTCAGACAGCTGTTCTCTGTTGCTTTCCTAAAACTGAGGGGTAAAAATGGGAGTCAGGAAATCCAGGTCACTGAAGTAGCAGATCACTGGAGCAATTATTTGGTGTCAATCTTGTAGAGCCACAACTTCCTCAGAGTGTGTGACAGGGAAGAACAAGAGTAGTTCTTCTGGCAATCAGAAGAAGGGCAAATAAAAGTACAGTTTATTTGGAGGCTGCAGGAAATGTGTTAGGGCAGAGGATCATCACTCCTCATGGATTCCTCAGTGAAACAAACTGAAATACAGCAGTGGAAATGGTGGATGGAAAGGAGGAGGGAAAAGAAACCAAGGAGAAGTTACTGTCTGTCCCGTGATCATCCGCGCCATCTAAGATTAAGTACTCTTGGAATCAAAAGCTAATAGGAGCTAGTGTTGGATTGTGAAATCCAAGCTCGTGATGAGAACCAGATGCACCTTCCAAGCCTTGTATGTAGGGAGAGTGGGTCCTGCAGGGAAATTTGATGGGCATTTGGCACAGCGAAGGTAGTGTGCAGCATGCAGTGCACAGCCATCTTTTCCTAAACACTCAGTAATAAGGGATAATTCACATGGAAAAATGTCATTATTGATGCTCGTGTGATACTTGAGATGATGCTGGTATCTTACTAACATGATTACTGTACTCTGCTGTAAGGTGGTCTTTTCTCTGCGTGTCTGTGTGAAAATGGGGCAGCTATGCAATGCATAGCAGTGTATAGTGTGGTGGAGTCTTTCTTAGTCTCTGAAATTCAAATAAAGGTGGAGGCTTGAGGGTGAAAAAAAAGGGAAGCAAAACCAGATAATCCTTTATTATTGCATTATTCATATACACATTAAACTGTAAAGGGTGATTTGCTGAACACTTAACTCAGTAGTGTGAGGAACACAACAGCCACTGGCAAATAGGTTGATGCCTCCAGGTAGCTATTCAAATATGAAATGCAACCTTGACAGATTTGGGGTTTTGTAATTGTAATTGAAGCATCATTTTCTAAATAGCTTTTCGTTTGAACATCAACAAGAATATTTGAAGTCGAGTGGGATCTCTTTGAATATTAAGCAGTCCTAATGGCAATATCAGAATATATACTAAATATATTAAATAACATTTAACAAACTAAACAAACTGTTTTAATGTGTCCATAAGAAAACAAAAGCACTAATAATTTCTAATTACTATTTTAACTTACTGATGATGATCATAAAACTTATGTGACTCTAAAGAAAACGTTGTAGGTACTAATGCAGTTTTCCTGTCTTCAAATCCCTGAGAAATCCTTTGCATGAGTAGCACAAATGAGGGTATTTTTCATTCATATACTTGTGCATGACTTGACATGAATTTTAAGAAAAGTAAAGTAAAATGTCGTTGCAGGTCTGTAGAGTATACTGGGTAGTGAGCTTCTGACAGACACAAGGAAAGAAATACAAACAGGATCTTTAGAAAGAACTAGCCTTTCTTCTGAAGTTGAATTATTTTTGCCATTCAATAGGACATAAACATACTTCTGTGGCTACCTGAGAAAAACTTGTGTACTGTGAATGGCTGTTTATGCCTTCAGAAAAGTGGGTAATGGGTACCTGTGTGTGAAACAAAGAAAGAATGGCTTTGCAACATGTAAAAGATGCAGAATGGGTCCTCCAGAGAGGGAAATAGTCCACATGTATCCAAGAACAAGAGCAAGGGGCAGTATATCCACTATGGAAAAGGGAGGTGAAGCATTTCAGAAGCAGTGCTTGTATGTTGATAGGACCCTGTCAAGATGGAAGCCCCAGATCCTGAGGAAAACAAAGGAAAAATGTATGTATACATCATTGCAGCAGGGTCAGTTTCCTTAAATGAAAGACTTTAAAAGTGTTTCATGCTCTTGCCTTTAATGTTGTTAGTGCTTCGTGCATATAAATGTGTGATATCAGATAATGTAATTTAATATTTGTTTTAGTGTATCAGTTATTTTTTAGAACAGAGTTTTATTCCCTTGTGGATGTTAGAGAAGCTCCCAAAAGGGAGGTTTCATTGTCCCTTAAGCAGATCACTTTTGATTCATGTGAATTTTTTAGTTGTGCAGGCAACCCGTGCTAGAAAGGAAGGCTCTGGCAGGTAGCAATGTTCCCTCTAAAGGCCAGTGTAGGTTAGAAAAAGCTGAGATCTTCTGTTTCAGTGAGCAAGAGATGCTCGACCACCTCTGGATGTGCTCTGTTTGGGCCAGTGGTGGTGACTAAAAACTTGAATTTAGGCTGAAGTTCTTGTCCTGTTTTCTGTGCTCTACCATGATGTGTTCTCTGCAACTTCTAACCCAACACGAGGAGAGGAGAAGGAGGAGGGGTGTGAGCAATGCTGATAAGTGCCTGCAATTAACTTTTTCAGTTTAAATCCCATCTGGAACTTGATTAATTTGCCCCTTCTAGTGTAGTGTGAAGTGGGGCTTGTTCAGAGTGTTATCTTTTCACACAGTTTTTCATTAACATGTTGTGTCTGACTCCTAACAACCAGGATGTTTTAATGACAGATTCCTGGACACATCTGCAGTGAGAGGCGGTTTCGAATAGAGTGTAGCATGAAAACAATTTTGATAGCTTGTAGTTTTAGGTAAGTATAACCTAACCAAATTAGAGAACTGGAGTGCCTTAGTATTTTGATTCAGACAAGACTGATAATGTATCCTGTGCTGAATAAGTTGACTGACTGGATTCCACAGAAGGGCATCGTATTGGGACTGGATTGATTGCCAAAATTGGCAACTGAAGTTGTGGCTTGACTTGGTGATTAAAGGGAAAAGTCAAGACTATATTTGGTTAGCCTTGGGAGAGAAAAATGAAGGCAAGTCCACAGGTTTTTAGGATGTTGAAATGTGGTTTTAGTAAGTACCTGAGACTTGGGATGTTTATTTAACTGTGCATCTTTTTATTTGATACCTGACTATCAATAGCTTGTTGTCGGACACTTAAAAATACATCACTGCAAGTAGAAGACAAGTTAGTCTTTTCATTTTCAGTGCAAATGAAATTCTTGCTTCCATGAAATTGCATACCAGTGCCTAGAATGCACAAAATATGAGTTCAGTCTTTTCTGTAACAGGAAGGGAAGAGGGAAGTTTTTTGTTCAAAATCCTAATTTAAAGACAAGTTGGAGAGCTGGTATCATCAGAGATACTCTGAAGATTTTTTTCTTTGCTTTGATTTTTGGAATCTGTGCATTTCTGTTTATGTTGAATGTACTTTCAAAATTATTTTCTGAATTTTAGCAGCTCCTCAGCCTCTCAATATTTGACAAGTTGTTTAAACTACTTCATTGCAAGTTTATTCTGTATGTCCCTTAAGTGTAATAGAATATTTTCTTCCTATATATTTGGAGTGTGGGTTTCCTCTGTCGTGAAACATTTTGCTTGTGAGCAATGAAGGCTTTTGCAACCAGCCCTAGAAGCATGAGAGAACCACAATGCTGTAGTTGCACTGTAGCATTGGAGAGGTCCATCCTCAGGCATGAGTCATTGTGATGCCTTAGATTTTAACTTTTATATTTTTCAAATCCTGTACCGCCTAGTGTGTAACTCTTAAGTTTTGTGTGGTCTGTTAGCTACTGTTCTCTCATGCTGGTTGGACATAACAAACCCTCGCTAGGTTTGCTCTTCAAGGACACCTTGTTGTCCTGGGCCCCAAAATGTGTAAACTTAAAAGCCTTTGAAGAGGAGGGGCAAACTTGGGGAAAATTACATCATTAACTGAAGTTATAATTGGAGAATTAACCCTGATATGCAGATGGACCAAACTTATAAAAGGATGAAGAATCCGTTACCCAGGGTCCACCTTGGGTGTAGCCTTTTGACTGCCTAGGGTGTACCTTTGAAGGCCCTTCAAATAAATACCTCGTTTTATTATCTTATTCTTATCTAGCATCTCTTTTTAGGTAGCCACTTCAAGGCATCAATTCAGATCTGCCATAGATCACTGAATCCTTGTGAGGAGTCTGTATGCAAGTTATTCAAGGCTATTCAGCATTTGGGTTAAGACAGTTCTAATTAGTATTTTTCAACATGTAAGCAACAGCTTTTTCTAGAGAATGCAGTTGGTTCCTCTTAGGATTTTTAAACAAAGGCCGAGGGCTTTATTATGCCTCATAGCTGGGTGGTTGGTTGTGGGAAGGCAGCTGTCATGTCAGTGCAGTTTGGAGCTGCCTATGTGTATTTGAGCAGTGTCACTAATGGGCTTTTACTACTTCCCCTAGCAGAGACTGAGGCACTTCACAACCAACCTTCCTAGCTTTGGGAGATGTTATTTCCTCTGCTGTAGTGGATCTGGTTGAGTATAGACTTTATTTTTCAGAGGTCATTTTCTGACAGCTGAACTAATGAATTAGTACATTGCCCTTTTTGGACTGTAGCTGATTGTTAGTTTGTCCAGGTGCTTTGGGATTAATATGTGTAGGATTGTTAACATGGTCAGTCTAAATGCACTTTTTGTTTTACTTGTTGATTATTAAGTGGACATTTTCATTCTCAGTCTCTGATTTGATACCCAAGCTTTCTGAAGGTTTCCACATGATTTTATTTTAATCAATAACTACATATTCTGTAAAGGTGCTGCTTGTGAATCATTTGCCATTCTGAGTGTGAGATACAGGGAGTATATTATGTTGATCCCTGTACAAAGGGGCCAGCAAATCAAATTTCTGTTTGAATTTATAACAAAAACTTAATCTCTAAATCATGCATCTGCAATCCTGATGAGTTTACTTCAGAAGTGTCAGCAAAAAATTGTTCCTTAAAGTCTGTAATGGCTTCTCAGCCTCCTTGCAAGGTCACCTGCAACAGTCCTGGGTCAGTGCCTTTCTAGCCTACAGATCCCTCGGATGGGTGTTTGTCCTGGTGGCATTACACACCTGCTTCTTGCTTTCTCTCTTTTAGTAGCTCTGTTTCTTTAAAATCTGTCAGAAGAAACTTCCCCCTTCCAGGCTCAGTCTTTAATCAGTCCTTGGCTCAGGCTGGCCCAAAGCAGCTGGGAACGACACCTGTAAGGCAACAGAACTGCTTGATCAGCAGGCACACATGGGATGGAGATCGTACTAAGGTGCTTGTAATGTTGCCTTTCCCTGGGCTTAGAATTAAAAGCCAAACAGGGTTAGAGGGGGAAAAAGGGTTTTACCTTGGTATTTATTTTAGGATCCTTAGGTGCACCACATCCAGGTAGAATGCACCCCCGACTGCACACCAAAAATGCACACCCCAGAGTGCCCTCCCGGACAAAATGCAACCCCCCCAGAATGCACACCCCAAAGAATGCACCCCTGAAAAATGCACCCCCGAGGAATGCCCACACACGATGATTCGTGGATACAGTTATAGACCTTGCACATTAGTGTATCTATCATAGATTCCCCAATGAGAAGCTCGAGAGAAGCCCCATCCTGAGGAACCTTCCCCCTGCATGGGCCTATCTTGGTTTACAGAATGTGTTCTGGAGAGGACCTTGGTGTCTGGGGCTTTCTGACCCCCAACTGCAAGGCTTCCAAGTTGTTTCATCTCTTGGCTGAATGGAACTTTGGGTCTAAGCTAGTTATCAGACTTAGGGAATTACAAGTATGGGGGCTAAAAGCACTAAGGATACATAAAAGCTGTATAAAAAGGTATATGAAAGGGTGTATAAGAGGGGTATATGAAAAAGCAAAAAATCATCATGGCATCAGTAACACCTAACAAACTGTAGTGGAAACATTTTTTTTTTCACCTGTTAGCTTGACCTTATCTAGGGTGATGTTTGGGTACCTGGGATCACAGCCATAAATGCAGACCATAAATGCAGACCATCCTCGCTGAACATCAAGATGGCTTCTTGAAAACTTCAGAGTGCTGGATCTTCTAGCAAACTATATTCTTGTTTTTTCTTAACTGAAATAAAACATACTGTACCCTGGCCTGCTTGCACAAGAAGTGACCTGTTTTGGCTGAAATTTCCATGAAACAAAGTAAAAATGCTGAACTCCGGTATGGAAAACTTCAGCTTGAACAGTTTGTCAAAGCTGCAAGTAACTGAAAACAGGGCTTTCTCATGGAAACGCCCTGCAACTTTAATGGTTGGCAGCACCGTCAGTCACACCTACTGTAACAGCAATATTGTCAAGTGCTTCCTGATTTATAATGTGCCTTTGGGATGATGACCTGTTTAGCCAAACATTTTAATAAATCATTCTTGGGCACTTGACACAGATGACCAATACTGTGACATTTTTGAACACTTCTGAACAGCAGATTTATGGTGAAACAGGGCTGGTGATTATGTGGGTAATAGAAAAGAAAAAGTACGTATTGATGGATTGTGTTTTAACTGTATTTCAGAGAGTGCCCTTGGGCTCAGCACTCCAAGTTATTTTATTTGCTTTGACCTTTGCGTGGATGTTAGAAATGTTGACTAACCTCCTCGTGCTGACAATGTCATTAGGTATTTTGTGGAGACTTCTGCAAATGCAGACATATTCTTACATTATTCAAAATGCCTTGAAAGCTGCAGACTTTTGTGGAATATCAACATGATGACCTTTGCTTCTGATAGCAATGGAAGTCTCCTTACAGACACTATAACTTTGGTTTGACTCAATGTTGTGTTTCTTTCTAAGAAAAGAACCAAAAAACCAACCTGTACAAAATGTAATTCAGCCTATAAGGCTAAGGTATTCTATCCTATGGTTTTATGATAGTTTTCTTATTGCTGTGAAGAGTGTGTTTCAGAGAATGTAGAAAGCATTTGTAACAGCCTTTGGAAAGAGGACTAAAAATGCTTCCAGTTCTGTAGGCATCCCTTTTGTTCTCTCTGTGGTTGGTAATTGCTAATCTAAAATAGATTAACATGGATAAATTGCTAGGTATTGCTAACCTGGCATAGAAAAGCTAACCTAAAGCCAGATGCTTATGAAGCCCTTTCTCAGGGCTTGTTCTGATGTTGTGCCCTGGGTCACAGCTGTGCCAGCTGTTTAGGAGCACTTCTGTGGTTGTAAGACCATTGATAGAATGAAGCATTATGTTGACTCCCGCCTGGATATTTGACCAGCTCTGTAACTGTTTTAAATTATTGGCAGCCCCAAAAACATGTAAGGTTTTTAAATTCTGGATATATTTTGGAGTATAATAAAGGATGTTTGATTGTAGAGCTGAGGACATTGGGGGTTAGTTTATGAGCAGCAACACAGTTTTGGAAGCCCTTACTTTTCAGCCACTTTGAGTCCTGTACTGTTACTGAGGAGGTGGCCTTTGGATTGTGTTGCTTGTAGCCCCAGAAAGTGCAGTTGAGATTGTGGCCTCAATTTCTGGTGCTTCCATCACAGGCCACATCTGATAAGGCACTATGGGATACAAGAGTCCCTTCATTTTCCCTGTGTCTATTTGACTTTATGTGCTGCTGGGAGCAAAAATTGACATAAATGCTGGAGAACCAAAGTACAGGTTGACTTTTCCAGCTACCAAACCTTTTTTTCATTGAGCAGCTGCGTAGAGTGTATTTTGTCCTGTACCCACCACTGCAAAGCCTCTTCTGTTACTGTCCTTTGAAACCTGCTGGGGTGGTTCAGATACTCTGAAATAACAAATACAGCTGTAGCATCAATAGACTGTTATTTTGATAACACTTTATCACTTCCCAGTAATTGTTTCATAGTTCACTGTGCCAGCCAAGAGAGAACCTGCTTTTTGCCATAAATATGTGTTTAAACAATGTGCAGCTCTGTCATGATGACAAGAGTGGTCTCTCTGATATGCTGGGAAGAAAGGAAGAAAGAGACTAACTTGGGAGGGCTGTAGAATTTAGAATTAAATGACCTTTTCAGCCAAGAGTTCTTTGAATGGATTTGATGCATCTGACAAAATACCCCCTCCAAAAACAAAGAAACAAACAACAAAAACCTCCAACAAAACAAAATAAAACCCCACAAAAAAACCCCCAAAGAAACAAACCAAAACAAAAATCCTGGAATGCTCTAACATTTTGGAAGGATGTTTAGGCATTTGATATTATTCCCTTCTTTGTGTTCTCTTTACATCACTTGTATTTCTGAGCTTCATATGACAGCTTGGAAATCAGTCATACCCCATGGATGTCTGGGAGCCAGGTGAAACTGTCTTATAGGTTGACCTGTTATCCTTCTTTCTGAGGCACTTCTGGTTCCCTGGGGTTAAATTCCATTTTTAAATAAATGGATGCAATTTGAATAGGTTGTAAACTGTATTCTGTTTTCCTTGCTTCTCTGCAGCAGTCAAACAGGAATGATAGTCTGCTTCCTGATAGCTGCTGTTGGGACAGCTACAGGGATTTGCAGCTCTGCAAAGTATTGTATTTGTCCTCATGATATCCCCAGTTGGATGGAGGAATACCTCATACCCCCCCCCAGTGTGAGACAATCTGGAGGAGGAATATTTTGAATTTTTGTAGATAATTTTTGCCTCTGTGTTGGCAAAGCAAACAGTATGAATACCAGAAAGCTTAATTAGGTGTACTCATGCCCTTAAGATCTGCTTAAATGAGAATAAAATGAAATGCTTATTTTAGTAGCTACCAGTAAGAGGAATATCTTTCGAAGATGTTTGAAAGTGAATTGAGAAATTAGTTCATAAAATGTTTTCCGTTTAACTTTTATGTAAGCACTGATTAACAGTTGATGAGACTAAGCTGAAACTCATCTGTTCTGCCTTGTTTCCTCTCTCTCAGAAAAGACCTGGCAGAAGAGGCAGGCCTTAAACTCAGACAAACATATCAGTGGATTCTTGGCCTTTGGGTGAATTGGCTAGAAAAAAAACCCAAACCCAAACCAGTTTGACTGGAGGGAGGGGGAAGTGCTGTGTTGCAGGAAACAGCTGCAACAATCACTGTTTCTGGCTCTGATGGAATGTCCCAGCCACTCTAAAGTCGTGTCTCAGGATCTTCTGTGACCTTGGCATCTTGCAAGCTGCTGTTGATTTTTTTTAACCTACAAAGAGGATGGGGGGAGTGACACGCTTTTGCTGTCAGGACTGGCAGTGCTTGGACATTTTGTTCTCTTGTCTGGGAAGACAATGGCTGCTAACCTTTCCCGTGCTGTTGCTTAGCTGCTCTGCACTAAGGGGAATAGGAAGACTTTTATCCTCTCCCTCCTCATTTTCCTCATCCTAGTATTTTTAGTACCTTCAAGTAGTTGCAGACTGATTGATCTTTATCACTTTCTCACCCCCACTGCTGCACTTCTGTGCAGCCCTGGTCCACAAAGGTCTTCTCAAGGAAGAAAAATTGCCCTTTTTCTCTCTTCATATTCAATTCTTGGTCTCTGTGAACAGAGAACCAAATGAAAATTAGTGTAACTTACTTGCTGCAGTAACACTGATCTTGAAGGCAGTTAACACAATATTTCTGCTGGACTGGCTTAAAGGTAAGTGACATTGTATGAGAGAACTATGTTGGACACAGACATTTATGTAGCAGCCAGTGAGGGCCCTAGGCTGTTGTTACTGCTTATCCTGAGTTTTGAGCCCATGACTGGGTTTTAATGGAACTAACCTCATGCTGTGAAATGAGGCTACTGAAATATTTTAAATCTGAGTATGGAGACTGTAATTGTGTAGATGGTTTTTGGATCAAGATGAAAGAGAAGAGTAGTTTGGTACAGTCACCTGTTATTGGATGTTGGTTCTCCGAGACACTGCTTGACTGAGCCCTTGTGCAAAGTCAGAGTTATGCATGAGTGGGGGTGAAAGCCAAGGAATGTTGTCAGAAAATATTGTGACACCCTGGGGACTCTGGGTGTGCACAACTTAAAGTGGGGTAGATATGCATGAAGCTGTTAATCTAAAATACTTCCCTTATGCTGCTTAGCTGATGAGTTCATGAATGCACAGGCACCAAACCAGAGACAAGGGGGAGCACTGAACTTTTGCAATTATCTTTGAGAAAAAAAATGGCGAATAGAACTGGGGCAATTCGGTTTTGCCCTCTCTTTTCAGTGAGAGGAATGTAGGAGGAAATGAACATTTTTCAAGGAGAACAAAAGAATAGAGGTGATAAGGGTACAAAAATAACTGAGAGAGAGAATAAAAAGGCTGACCTTGCTGGGAAAATCCCGGGCAGGCCAACAGGAAGAGACAAGCAAGTCGGCAGAGCAGCATGGCTGCTTCGCTTTACCCTCTGACCTGGTGGGTCTGAACATGAATGAGGTGGGAAGCCTTCAGGAGACTGTAATCTTCTCAGAGAATCCGGGGCTACCATGAGAAGGGAATTGACACAGCACCAAATTTAATTCCAAGTGGCCCAAAAATTGAGAGAAGAGAATACACAAGGAGTGTTCTTCTTGACCTATATTTCTCATGTTAACTAAAAAGCAGTCTTAGTTATGGAACTAATGAGTAGAGTCAGCTTGAGTAAATACTTAAAACATAACTCTAGGCTTTAATTGCTGTGCAGTGTACCTAGATAATAGAGTATAACAACTGCTAGACTGGAGAGGCAGCACTGTCTTGCAGGGTCAAGGCTGCTGGGCTTCACTTCCTGCCTCCCCAGTATGAAGACAAGTGCCACAGTCTGCCAAGACATGGAGTAGCTAAAGGGGTCCAAACATTGCAGTCTGACTTATGCTGCACGACTGGCTAGGGTCAATCAAAATGTCTCAGCTTAGTTTTTTAGGTAAAAAGAAAAACAACCCTGAGTACAAAACAGTTAGAAGTTTATTAGAATAATATTTTTAAAAGCCTTTGTGAAAAACTATGTGCCTGTCAAAATGGAGTAAAATACAAGTTCTCCAAGCCAACTGTATGTTTTCAAGCTCAGTCAAGTAATTCTGCATTTTCTGTGTTCAAGATGTCTCTTTGACTGGGCTGAAGCTCTTTGAATTTTTTTAGATAAATGGTAATTTGATAAGTATTGTCATAAACTAGAAGCAGAGCATATTTGACAGTGGAGCTGCTTTATGCTGGAAGCAGATTGGTTTGGAAAATGCGAGTTCATTTAAGCCTACCATCAGCAGTTAAGAGGTTTTTGCAAAGGAGCTTTGTCAGGAAAGTTCCTTCATTCTTAAGTGAAATATCTTGTCAAAAATAAAAAAAAAGAGCGTTCTCTGAAAGAGGAAAGGTTTTTCAGAAAGAAAAAAATCTTCTGGTTATAATATTGAAAGAGGAATCTGAAAGATGGGTTGTATTTCCAATTCTGCAACTGACTTTCTGTGTGGTCTTGGACAGATCACAAGTGCCTTCTTGTTCAGAGCTATCCATAAAATCTGAGCAGTTTTGCTTTTGGTTAGTTGTTTAAGAGCAGTAGACCTGTGCTATTCAGTGCTTGAAAACTGGGTGATTGACCCCGGGTGTCATATGTGAAGCAGTTAGGAGGCAAGTTCATTAACACTTAAAGAAAATGCATAGGCCTAATTCTCTGCTTGTTTTCCTGACATGAAATGCGAACAAGCGCTGACTTGCAGCAAGAACTAGCAATTTGTGGACAATTCCAGGAGCGGAAAAGAGAGGCTGAAGTTGGTGGCTAAATACAAACTTCTACAAAATTTGTATTGTAGAAGCTTTAATATGTTTCATTTTAATCCCTAGAGGTGTTACGTTTTACTAGAAAAGATTGTGCAATTAGAAAGACTATATGGATCCAGCCTAAACATTCTGCCTTTTTTTTTCTTGCTCTAATGACAGTTCTTGGGATCTTTTATTAAGTGATAACATGTGGAGGCAAGTCCAAGATTTCACTTACAGGAAGCTTCTCAGTTTCACAAGAACCAAGGGTTAGAAGAGCACAGAACTGGCTTGTAGTCCCTCAATTTTTCTTGCATGTGGGAAAAGAATAGATTGCTGCAGCCCTTCCAAAGGGATAGATGTGACTGAAGTATCAAATGAACTTGATGTTATTAATGACCTCCATGGAAAAGCTTTGCTGAATTACCATCTGTTAGCCCATCTCTGCCAAAATGGTACAATTCTGGCATGGCTGAATGCAAGGAAGCGGTACATCCAGAATTTTGTTACAGCATGCAAAGGCTGGTAGCACTGACATTGGGAGTGACCCAGCTGGGGTGTATTACTTTGTAGACTAGTATAGCTTTAATACTGAAGTGCTATCAATATCAATATCAGGCTGGCCTAAATAAGAAGTAGTAAGATTTACAGGAATTACTGAAATGTCCCAGTTCCAGAGGTACTTACACTTTTGCTAATGCAACTGATGAAGTAAGTAGAAAAGTAAATGTTAATCCAGAGAATTAAACAAACATAATTCAGTATCTTTCTTCGGCACTGAAATGAAGGAGTGGAAAATGTGCAAGATTCACAATGCTACTACTAACAAGTATTCTAGGTTTTTCTTTAAATAAAATTCATTGCTCTTATAATCTAAATATGATTTTTATTTTCCCTGTTGGCTGAAGACTTGCTTTCCTAATTTTTTTTTTTTTATGAGTTTCTGTTAGCTCAGCTCTTCATTGTCTTTTGAAGAGAATGATACTTCAGAGCAGAAACTAGTTTAGGTAGCCTCTCCCTTCTTCTATGGGAGAAACTTCTCGTGTGTGGATAGGACAGGGTGTGGTGTCAGTCACCTGAAAATTTGCCCCTGGCATCCCAGAAGTTACTCCACTGGGTTACTTTTACTTACTTATTTATTCAGTATGGATAAATAAGTGGAGAGAGCAGGCCATTGGAGCAATACGTTGTCTTTGACAAGTGGGAAACAACAGAATTTGCTGTCACTTTGAGTCATCATTGTTCCATGGTTCATAGGTAACATGTGAATTGACGTTAGAGCTATAGATGGTGGTGTGGTCTTTCGGCCAGCCATAGATGATAACAGCAGTTTTTCATTAAGGTCATTCATCACATTAATGACAGTAAACCTCAGGGAAACTACTCCCATTTGCCTTCTACTCCCTCAGCCTGTAGTGACTCCGTGTAAGGCACTTATCCTCCGGATGCCCTCATCGATCGTTTAATTGCTGGTAGGCAATGGGCATAAATTAATACAAATGAGATTCCATCTGATGCAAGAAAACAATTCTTTGCCGTGAGGGTGGTGAAAATTGGAACAGGTTGCGCAGAGAATTTGTGGTGTTTCTGTTTATGGAGACATTTAAAACCCAGCCAGACATGTTCCTGGACAACTTTCTCTAGCTGAGCCTGCTTGAGCAGCGAAGTTGTACTCGATGACCTTGAGGTTCCTTCTGATGTTCCTTCTGTGATTCTGTTTCTGACTCAACTGCATCCTTGAGATGAGAACTGCATGCAGTACAAAAGAAGTGAGCATACAGGGATATTACACTGTGGAAGAATAACCTCTTATGCCTTCTTTTCACTGCAGTTTTCTCTCCTGCCAGGCTTTTTGTCTGCTCAGTTGGTTCTCTGAACTCCTTTTGAAGTTCCTTGCCATCAGCATAGCATTTGACTGCTTGCAAGTGTTTAGTAGCATTCACAAACTGATGTTTAGCTGTTCATTTCCCTCTCCAGGTCACTGGTGAAGATGTGGAGTAGAAAAAGTCTCAACTCTGCGTCCTCAAAGACCCCACTGCATACTCTTCTTCATCCTGAAAAGTGACTGTTAGGCTTGAAGGCTCATAGAATCATTTATGAAAGAGCCTTTATTATCCAGTCATACTCTTTCTGGAAATCACTCTTCAGTTGTCCCCATGACGCTCTTCAGAGCCCTTTTTGGACTCCTTTTACAATCCTGGAGCAAAGCAGCTTTTTGTGTTTGTCATCTACAAACCTTAGCCAGAAGTTCCACAGTTCCACACTTGAGTTTCCCCAGAGCTCTCAGGTGAATGCCATCCACTCCTGGTGATGCAATAACCTCCAGTTTGTCTGTTTGGTCTAATACTGCCTGTGTCCTTGCTTTAAAATGATACTGCTTCTCTGAGCTCTCTGCTGTGCTGAACACATGAGGTGTGGGATCTCTCCAACACCTTCTGTAGTAGCAACTGAACAAAAGAGCGCATTGCGCTTCTTGGACTCATCATTCCTGAGTGCCTGTTTTGTAACATAGTCATCAAGAAGTCCTCCCAGCTTCCCTGCTGGCCTTCTAGGGTAGCTAAGATATATTTCAGTGGCTAGTATTGAGTATATGGAAGGCACTCCTTAAATTCTTTCTCAGTACCTCTGTTTTCTATGGTATTTCATGGATTCTTCTGTTCTTCTAGTTTGGACAGACTTGGTATTTTTTTACACTGTACCTTAATCTGAAATTACGCCCTACAAAAATCTCTTGTTTATTGTTAGAGTCATGGACAATAAGGTTTGTTGCAATCCTGGACCACTCAGAATCAGACAAGACCCTTTTTGGCATCTCCCCAACACATACTTTAGTTATTATTGCCTTTGATTTGAGTAGCTAAAGTGCCAGTGCTCAGTGTGCCACTTGGGTGCAGCACGTCTGTGCTGGCTCTGGAATGAACAGCTGTTACTGCTCTGGTTGGTTACAAAATGAGCTTGTTATAACAAAATGGCTCACTGCAGTAATGTTCACAGCATACAGTGAGAGATGAATCCCTGTGAGCTGGGAAGCAGAGAAAATCTGAGAACAGAGGATTGAAAAGTATTTCAGATTAATTTTGTGTAAATCCTGGACAGCAAATTGATACATCACACCTGTCTTTCACTCTCTTTGGTTTCATGGGCCCAAGTGGGCTAAAAACACCACCTGGTAAAACTGGAGTATTTTGTGCTTCAACAGGTCAACAGTGATGGCTCTGTAATAAAACTTAGGGTCAGCATATATGAAGAATCATTGAGTGTCCAAATCCTGACTTTTTGATGGAGCCTTCTAGATTTTATCTGCAGTGACAAACCCTGACTTCCCTAGTGTCACAACTGAGAATGGATGAAGCAAAGTTGAAACCCCTGATATTCTATGGTAAAAAGAAATGCAAATTACTTGGATCAAGATCTGTGTGAGAAGAGAGCTGTGATAGAATCAAAGCTGGTTTTTAAGCAGAATAGCTGTTGACCAAACAGAGGCATCAAGTTTGCCTTCAGTTGTTCTACTTTCCAATTCTTTTTTCTCTGTGCTGTGTTGATTAAAAAAATTACATGTCTACCACTTGGTGCATACACAGAAGAGAACTATTTTAAACAGAAATGTTGAGAGTGAAAAACACGTTGGCTCCGCAGGCAGAATAGATCAGTCTTTCTGGAGGAAGTAATTCGGCTGGTGTGAGTAAACTGACTCCTTCCTTCACAGGATACATGAGGACCTAACCTTGTTAGGAGAAGTAAACACTGCTGGATGCTTATCATGAATGCTTACCATCTCCAGGTGCTCTTGAGGAAATCAAGCATCAAACTAAAGAGAGTTTGGGTCTGGGTTTGGTTCTGACTTTGTATGGTGACTAGCAAACTTGTCCAAGTTTTGTCATCCACTGTTGCTATTTGGTGGGATTTTGTAAACCTTTTCAGTTTCAATGAACAGTTTTTAAAGAAACCTTGTCAGGTGCTGTTTTGTTGTAGCCCATTCAGATACTCTTCAATGTCTGAAATGTCGGTGTGTGCCAAGTGTGGCTAATTTTGGAGTAGTGCTCAACGACAGCAACTTTGAGTACTGATTGATTAAGCACCAGCCATCTGAGTCCACCCAGGATAAATTTCTTTCCATGTTATTTTCTTGAGGAGCTAATGAATGGATGGATTTTTCTGGCATCTTTTCCAGAAAAAAAATTACACTTTCAGCCTGTCTTCTAGGATCATGTAGCCTGTGAGGCATGGGGTGTGGGCGGGAGAAGCTTAAAAACCTGTTTGGAATTTGAAATTCAGTGTGAGCCAGGGGGCAGAGGGTTAATTGTGGTCTTTTTTTAATCTGCCATGTGTGCATCCATTTCAGAATAAAGCCTGCATTTTTCTTGGACATGAAATTGGGGAAGCAGCTTTTATCAGACCTTACATCTGTTGGTGCCCCAGGATATACAGACAGTAACTATTGCCAGGAAACCCAGAATGTGACAAAATACTGGCAAACCGTGTTTTATCCGATTTGTTTGTTTGACACTGTGGTAGGAGTATCAATTAGGAGAACGACTGTATTCTAGCCAAATGAAGGAAAAATTATGGTAAGCCAATGCTCGCAACTCTCTTTGCTCGTTTGAATATGTGTGCCCTGCAGTAAGGTGGTACGTCTGTTTAGCACGTAGCGTTTTAGATCCTCATGTTTGTTCCTTACAGCACAAGGAAGTCATGTTTCTCCCAAAACAGTGGATGGGAAAAATCCTCGGGGCTGTTGATACATAACTGTCAAGCATTGCATAGCTCCTGGTTGTTTCTGAAGAACTTAGAAACAGTGACAAAGCTGCTTCAAAAAAAAGTGGAACCCCTCACTGCAAATATGTCGCCCCTCAAAAGGAGTCTTTTCCTGTAAATCCTCTGCTTCATTACCCTGCATAGGTGGTGTGAGGGGTAGTTAGAGGGGAGGGGGCAGACCTTTCACCTGGGCATGTCCAATTACAGTGTGCTTGTTTGCCCTGCAAGCAGATGTGAGGCTGGCTGTCTGCACTCCAGCAATACAGTCCACGACTCAAGGACCCAGGATAGTCTGGATGTTGGTGTGGTAGTTTCCAGAACTCATTTTATAGACATTGCTGTATGTGAATGAAAAAGTAGCAAAGGTTTGATTTCTTTTTTTATCAAATATTAGGAACTGTCTGTTTTAGAAACAAAAGCATTGTTAAGGATGTGGCAGTACTACTTATGATTCAATTGAAAGAGCACAGATAGAATCAGATTGTGGGACGTGCATTGGGGCAGATAAAGGAGTGGGTTCTGGGCTTAAAACTTCTTATTCTGAAACAATAAAATAAAATTGCCTCCCAAATCCCATTAGTTATCCTGTATTTACAACAGGTGGGGAATGTATGGAATGGAAATTTAATCTTGATTTTTTTTTTTCATGACATAATAAAATACCTCATAAACTTCTTTTGTATTTGTTACTCAAACACCATTTTTAGTACTTGATTTTTGCCTGACAGATTCCCCTGTCTGCAGCAATCTTCCAAGATTCCCCTATCTGCACTTCCTGGAATGAACAGAAGACTCTCTTGTACTTGTTGAATGGTGTACTGGGCTTGAAAGCCCTTAGAAAGAGCTTTGAAAATGGGTTTCATTTTTCCCACACCTTGCCCCCTGTCTCTACCAGGGACAAATACAGTCACCATTATTGCAAATCCTGCAGTCAGATTTCTTGCATTTGGTGAAAGTAAGTCTAAAGGAAATGGGCTGATCATAGGTGTTGTGTGTGTGTCTGTTACCTGTGACAACTCAGGGTTAGAAAAGCTCAATTATGGACAGCTATCAGATTCTCTTTCTGCCTCTGAGGCACGTAGCATTTTCCTTCCAAGCACTGGAGTCAGTCGTGCCCAAGTCTCTTAGCACTGCTAGTTTCCTCAGTCTTAAAATACAGAAGCAGCCATATTTTAAAATAATAATAATTGTAGTGAAGTGCAAGAAGAAAGCACCAGCCAATACTTACATGCCCGCAAAATAGCATGGGTGTCGCTTGCCAAAGAATGGCCTTGCAGTTGTTAGGGTCAGCCTATTCTTCTTGGGCTATTCATCCTCTGTCAGACCTATCTTCATGGTTTATTCCTGGCTACCAGTGTTTTCAAATGTACAGTTTTACCAAAGGTATTATTTACAGTTCATAAACGGCACTTCAGGAAAAAGTCTGACCTACTGCACCCATATAGACTAACAGTGTGTGTATTGTGGGTTTTGTGATGGGAACAGAGCAATGTAATCTGCCAAACTGGAAACCTTGGATGCTGACCCTTGGAACAGTTTACCATTCTCACAGCAGGAGAAGCAGTAAGCTCTGGAGAGTGTGTTTCCAGAAGGAGATGGAAGTTCATGGTGTTTTTATTTAGGAGTTTCAGGATGTACTAGCTGCAGTGGAGTAGAAGCACATGGCTGAATACTTAAAAATCAACAAGCATGAAGGTTTAATGTATGTCTTGTCACTTTTCCTGTTAAGTAATAGAGAATAAGAGGATATCACCAACTTGCCAACAGTTTTTGAGTAACACGTATTGCTGGTAATGTCTCCTTCTTAGAGTATCCTCTCCATGTTGCTCAAGAATCTGGATGGCTTTAGGAGGAAACAGGCATTCAGAGGTTTCACAGCATATTTTAGGATGTGGTAATCTAAAACCAGATAAAAATCAATGACTTGTGTAGGAGGGCAAACGGAGCAAAGAAAGACCTTTAGAAAAAATAAGTGGGAAAAAAGCAGCACTAGTCATCTTTAAAAAATGTTTTTATATACCTATGTTTTCTATCTCAATTTTGTCAGGGTCCCTTTTACTGTGGTAACTTCTCTCATGTGAATGGAAAAATCTGGAATTGATGACCATATAAACATAAAATTAAATTCAGGTTTTTAGTCTCAAAGAAAAACCTAAATGGCATCTGTCATTTGAAGAGGGAAAGCAAAGCATTACATTACTGAAAGAGAGTAAATCTTGGTTACTTAGATTCTCTTACAAAGTTTTTTATTGATTTATCCTTTCTTGATAGAGATTTAATGGTAGTACTCTTTCCTATGTCAAAACTGGTGGATATTTAATTGAACGAACTCTCTAGATAGTTTGCAGGCATGAATATGCATAGACCATGCTCTTTTACATAACAGGTATTTTAATCCTATATTGTCAAAACACAACTTGGATCAAAGCCCATTGAAAAAGCGTGGTCAGATGTGAAGCTTTTGCCTAAAGAAAAAAAAGAGGAAAGGAATAGATAGGAAGAGATTAAATTTGCTTGAAGCCAAAGCAATCACTCAGTGTACAAGTTTTGCTTCCCCAGTGGCTGGTCTAATTTACTTTTGCAAGAATCACATTTTCCTGTTTTATCTTGGAAGAAAAAAAAGCAACATGGAAATTCAGTTTAGATAGCTGTTCAGAGTTTGAAAAAGCTATTCAGTCTAGATCAGTCTGGAGAGCTAAGACCTGCTGTTGACAGATTCAGCTGTAGTGGGAGTGTCGTTTATATCACAGGCAGGCTCATTCCATTTTCTTGGAACCAGTTATTCTGTAACTGATGTTGGTGAGAGGCATGACAGGCGTGACTTCCGTGTCTTGTGGGAGTGAGAATCAGTCCTGGAAATGACTCCAGCATGTCAGCACAGTAGGTCCTGATACGAGGCTCGCAGCCCTGACTTGGCCAGGGGTCTCACCTGATGCTACTTAGGTGTTCCTGGAGGTCTCTTTTGGGCCCCTCCTGTAGTGACTGCAGTCCCCTCCCTTCTGGGGTCAGGCAGTTAATGCCCAGTCCCAACTCAGGCTCGTGTGGCACCCCACCATTTGCTGTTTCCATCTCTGTTGCTCACACTCTGCCACTCTGAAAGACTCTAGCTCCGTCAGCAAGGGACAGGCTTACAGCCTTACTGCCCTCGGTCTGTTTTCTCCTCCATGCCACAAGTTCACTTTCCTTTCATGTTGGCTCAAAGCTGGCCTGCGGTTGCATGGTTTATTGGGCTGAAGGCGGGTTGGTGGTGCAGGAATGATGACAGCCAGCCTGGCTTGCATGGTCACAAGGAAAGCAGGAGTTCTGTTAAATGTCATTCTTACCATATGTTATGTGTTTTCAAATGTGAGTGTGTTTGAACAATAGAATCCTTCACAGAATGAGCATGAAAACTGCAAACTGAGAGACAGCTGCTCTTCAGGCACTGTATCTCCTCATGATCAGTAAACAGAGATAATGATGATTGCTCTGTATGGACAAAACAATGCTCAAACCAAGACTGAAATTTCTTAATAAACCTGCAGGTTCTTGTAATTTTCTGTTGGGTCCTTATACTAAAATCTTCTAATTGTATGTGAGGAAGTGATCCCAATCAGTGCTCGCCCATCAAAATTTATCCCCAGGTTCCTATTGGTCATTCCCTTATTATAATGATACTGTTCTCCCTCTTCTGATAGGAATGCAGGAGTAATGGCAGAATGTGGGACTTCTCCATGTTTTCTTACTGGCAGACCACCACATCACGTGAGTTTCTGGCTCAAAAGCTCTCTCTGGTCCACTCTCATGCTGGCAGCTATTTAGCTGGAGGTTAGGGATGGCTAAAAGTGGGTAGGTGAGGTGGATGAGTTTCTCAGACTACAAGTACACATTATTGTGCTGACTGATCTTCAAAACTTCTGTGCCCAAAGCAGGTATGCCCTGGCTGCTGCAGGGAGATTTTACTGAAGATGGCAGCACATACTTGCATTCTCCTGTTGGTACTGTTATTTTTTTTCTAAATATAAAAACTAAAAGACATTTCTGAACAAAAGTACAGTTCTTCTTAAAATGATGGAACACATTTGCAGGCATCTGAGTAATTCTATTGTTTCCCTTGAAAGAAGAGGTATTGCCCAAGGTCTCGTTTAAAGTACTGTTCTGGGAAACTTGCACCAGAAATCATCTAGTGACTCCTCCAGCTGTATTTGAAAATCCCACAACTTGAGGTCCCACAGGAGAAAAGGAAATACTGATTCTTTTTCTTCTGCATGGCTTTTTCTAAATCTGTATTGAATGTAGGAAAGGTTGAGGCCTTGTTTGAAATTTTCAAGTGAACTTGTGATGGGAATTGTTTTGAAAGAGAATATTCGATAGTGTGATATTTTTATTATATTTTAATCTGAAGCCAAATTATTGTGATGCTAAATGCTTTGTTGTTTTATCAGTTTAATAATTCTAGTTTTCTGAATGTGGTCTATAGCACATCTAGTTTGTTTTTCAGTCTATGGCTAAATCTCATGGTCATTCCTTTGATACAGTCAGATAATTGCTCTTATTTCACAGATGTGAGAAGAAAAAGCTGAACATCAAAGATTTGCTCAGTCTTGCAGGTAGAGAACCCATGTCTCTTGGGGGCTTTGTTGGGTATTTTGGGGTGTGTGTGAAGGTTTATTGTGTTGTTTGTTTCGTTTCTAGTTTTGTTTGTTTCATTTTTTTGAGTGTATTTAGGCCATTTCTTGGCAGACAGCCTGTGCAAGGTGCTGCTGTTCATCTGTGTTGCTTTAGTGCAGGACGGTCCTAGTTTTTTGAGATATAACAAAATAATATGTTGTGAAAGATGGTTGGGTCAGAGAACGGGTACAAAAAGTGTGGGACCTCCTGACTGGGGGCAGTCCCTGCGGTGGTTCAGCGTACCTTCAGTCTCTGCAGCGGGAAGCTCCAGAAACTGAGAGATAAAAAAAGAATAAACAACCTTGAACACGGAATCCGCAGACTCCTTCGTCTTTTCTGACTCTGGCACTGGACTTTTAAAGACTAAGAGCTAGCCAAAAAGAACTGCCATGCCCAGGGGTATAAAAACCTTCACAAAAGTTTTAAGAAGATAAATTACAGAATATGAGAAAAACAGCCATTTGGCATCTGAATGAATTATCTGTTGTTGCATGCTCAATACAAAATACCTGTAACAAATCTGTTGTATCTTTGGCATGTGCAGTATGGACTGAAGTTTATTCCATCTAAGGTTCTGTCACCTGTAGTGACCTGTATTTGATTGCCACTGATTTTGTAAGCCAGTGCTGCAGCAGACAGATGGAATACACTTCGTCTTTCCAATTGCAAAAAGAATAGAAATTCCATCAGTGAGTACCTGGATAAGTTTTGCATGCAGCTGAAATTCAAATAAATTTTGGAGCTCTGGCTGTTTTGGTTTTTTTTTGTGTTTTTTTGCAGTTATATGCACTCATGATTTTTGTATGGAAGGTGCAGGCAGATATTTGGGCTTTTTATTTAATGCCGGATGAGCAGATCTAGAATTGGAGATCTCATTTCCTGCTCAGCTCTGTCTTTCTCAGTCTCCTCAGTGGACTGTAAGGACAAGACAGATGAGTCTTGGATGACGGGTTACTAGTTCAAAGCTCTCTTGGCTTCTGAAACACTGAGATCTGGGCTAGTCTGTGTTCAAGTTTTTCCAGCTACCTCTCAATTTTTCTGCCAACACATTTTGCTCAGGTGCTGTGGACTGTAGATATTTCACTGGTGCAGATGAAGCCTGGCCAGAGCACCTGCATGCTTGCATGCTGTTGTTGTTGCCTACTCTCTTCTACTGTATTCTCTCTGGTGAGCAGTGACAGGGCCCCAGGGAATGGCCTGAAGCTGTGTCAGGGCAGGTTTGGGCTGGATATCAGGAAAAAGATTCTTGACCCAGAGCATGATTGGGCACTGGAACAGGCTCCCCAGGGGAGTGGTCACAGCACCAAGGCTGACAGAGCTCAAGAAGTGTTTGGACACTGCCCTCAGGCACATGGTGTGACTCTTGGGATCAGTCCCTTGAAGGGCCGGGAATTGGACTCAACAATCTTTGTGAGTCCCTTCCAACTCAGCATATTCTGTGAAAACATATGCATTTCTGTTCAGGAGATCTGAAGGTAGTCTCACAGTCTAAAGATAGATGATCTGTTTAGTGCTTTGCTATCTTTACTCATTCAAAACTTTATGTCAAATCTGAATTTGCGATTTAACCAAGTAATTCACACCATGGATGTAACCAAGTGGATATGGGAACAGGATTCCTTTGCTCTTTGAAGCGACCATTGATGAACATAAAGTATTACTGTGTCATCCAGCAAAAAAAAATTCTTTTGCTCCTGAGTAGTAAGTGATTGTCTTTAAGACCAATCTCACTTCCACACTTGTCTTTCTTCCAGATCTAAGGCATAAATATCTTATGTCTCTTGCAATTGAAAAATTAAAATAAAAAGGGCTCAAGAGAGATGTCTTTCACTGAAAAAAGTGTGAGTAACTATATTAATTGCATGACATGTCTTTTAGATGAAGTAGAGAAGAATTCAGTATTAGTCGAATTTTGCATGCTTTTATCACTAGATATATATGGGAGACCATGCATACTTTTCAAAGGTTTGAGATGTTTCTGAAGAAGCAAAGCATCTCCCACCATTTTCCTCTGTGCTGGAATTAAGTTGCTTTTGGTCCCTTTTCTTTTGGAACAGAAATAGTCCTCTCAACTACAACTTTTTTTTTTTTTTCCTCTCAAACTGTGAGCAGTCGGTTGTCGTTGACTTCACAGTAGATCCAGTGTGAGGGACAGTATGTCTTCCTTGTGAGACTGAACACTTCTCTGTGATACCAGTAAACAGAAGGTTATATTTCGCCGTGCCAGCAAGTGAGAAAATTCAGAGAGTATCATGAAGTTCTTCTTCAGAGTTATACAGATAACCACCTCTGTTGTTTCATCTTGTGGAGACAAGTGTATGTCAAGCCTGATTCCATGCGCCCATCAGCTGTCTGTCTGAACAGGTTTGTGAGTGCTGTAACAGTGTCCATGTGTGCAGACAAGGGGCCTGGTGGACATATTTATGTCCAAAACCAGTAGTAAGCTAATTGCTCTTCTGAACCTGATGCTTCTAGTGCTGGCTTTCTGTAATTAAGAGCTATTGGAAAGTGCTTTGCAGTGCTGTGTGAGAAGCAATTGATAAAGGCTTTATAGCTGGTTTTATGTGTTTCCTGTGTTAAAACTTTACAAGGTAAAACTAAAACCAAACATAATGAAAAGCTGAAACAAAGAAAATAAATTACTCCCTTTCCTATACCCGAAGAGGTGGGGATTTTTGTTTGTTTTACTGTATCAGTGTTACTGGTCAGTTTTCTACTCTGAATATTAAAGAAACTGACTAAGAACACATATAATTCTGTTTGTGTGTTCTGCAACCTGACTGACACCAGTGAAAATGTATATATGTTTATCTGAGAATGAATCAGGCATAGATAAGAAGTGAAATTCTCCTACTACATTATTTATTCAGATAATTCTCTCTGTGTAGAAGGACCACATATTCAATTTATCTTTGATAGACCTGAAAATCCTGCCAAATATCTCTGTATAAATCCCAGCAATCTAATATATTTTCATGATATTTATTGAAAAAAATGAGAGAAGGTGTTTCATCTTGTAAATGGGGTGTATGGGTTAACTCCTGGGAGCAATGAATATTCCAGAGAAAGACATGTCACAAACAGATTTCATCTTTATCCACACACACCATCTTAATTGTATAGAAGTAACTTACTTTGAGGATTGAGAAAGGGCTGTGAGCCACGGTGAATTCTATAAGAAATCATGGAAAATCTATCACCAGTTATATTTGTATCAACTGATACAAAGGATTCAAGAGCAGGTGGTTGAAAGAGCAGTGAGAACTTGATCAAAAGTGAAAATTCGCCAAGGAAACAATATTAAAGGAGTGGTTTTGTAAAACACGTGGACTTTTTAAGCTCAGGTAAACCAAATATCATTTGTAGTTCATTGTGAAAGACGGCTCCCTCAGTATCCAGTACCTGAAGGAAGTTCAGTAGTGACTCATAGAAGACACAATTGCCTGTATGGGATCATCAGCTCGCCAGCTGGGTCACCTTGTTCTCTCTGAGGCCTCTGAGACAGACCCTCCCTGGCTTGTGATATTTGGCTAAAATTCAGAAGGGACTGTGCAGCATTTTGAAAGGACGTTTCTGTTGTTAGTGACCCAGTTGCTTTTGTGTCCCAAAGGGCACTGGCTGTGATCTTAGATCAAGAGGTTCTCACACTACAGTGCAATCCTGCCCCACTGAATTATCTTACGTTCAGCAGGCTCTTCTAGCACTCAGGATCTTTACCCGTGCAGTTGCTCCTTCTTTTCAGTTTATTTCTTTGCATTCTTTTTCCTCCTTGCAGAGTTCCTCTGTTGTCTATTTTCTACTTCCTGCTCTTTCTCGCAGTTACTTACTTGTTTCACCAGTGTTTTTACACTGCAGGTATATTACCAGCATCTGTCCAAATGTATCCAGATGGTTTTTTGGATTTCCTTTGTTTTCCCCTTTAAGTTACTTACCTAACCATTCCCACTTGGACTACAAAACCATGACAAGAAAAAGAGAGCAAGCTTGCTCTCTGTTGTATGAAATCTTAGTCCTGGCATCATTTGTTTACTTCTAGGGGCAGAAGATTGTTGGGGTTTGTATTTCTTTTTATTTACTACTTGTGAAATGAGAAGGGGAAAGAAGTCTTTTCAGAGGAAGTGCAAGACAGTGAATAACATGCTCTAGCTATTCCTGAACTGCACAGTCTCGGGACTATGTACCATATGCATTCTCTTTCTCATCCTTATCTCCCTGCCAGAATGCAGCATTGAATTCAGATTTACAGCATCTCTGGCTAAAATAATATTGGGGAGCTCCCCTTCCTACTGTCCCCTTTCCTTCTTGTTGCACTAAGAAATTTGAATTCAGTCTGAGGGAGAGAAAAAAACAATCCTGCTGCCTTCCTTGTACTGACTTTTACCTCATCAGATTGAGTCCATAGCTGATACAAATTACCACACTGCTGATGTTACCTGTGTGTATGTTGCTTCCACTGAGTTTGGTTGGCAGGCTGTCACTGGGCATTTATGTCTTGGTAGCACAAGCTGACCAGCAAAGTGAAACAAAAAAATTGGTATGGAGCTTTGTTGCCAAAAGATGCATTTTCAGGTCAGGAAAACCACCTATAGATTTTGGTGAAACTTGAAAACAGTCTCATCTTCAGTAAAAATTACAAGAACAGGGAGGTAATGAGGTTGTGGAATCTCCGTCTCCAGAGATATTCAAGGGGGGGTCGGCCAAGATGATCTCTAGAGGTTCACAGAACCATGGAATCACAAAATATGCTGAGTTGGAAGGGATTCACAAGGACCACTGAGCCCAGCTCCTGGCCCTGCACAGGACTATCCCCAAGAGTTACACCATGTGCGTGAGAGTATTGTCCAAACACTTCTTGAACTCTGCCCTTCCAAGACAAACCATTCTGTGATTCTGTGACTTTTCTAAGTGATTTTCTTTTACAGGAAGCTCTAGTAAACAAATTTAAAGAACAGGAAAAACATTCCTGAAGGAAATAAGATGTCATATTTCAACCCAAACAAAAATATTTTCAATTTTTTGTGTCAGTTGAAAGTGAAAAATATTTAATTTGGGTAATCCTGAAACTGATTTCCATGCACCACACTCTTGCATTTCAACTACTGAAAAAAAAAAAGTGGATTTTCTATGTAGCTCTAGTGTTGAATATCCTGAAATTCACTTGCTTTCCTTAATTAAACCCTTTAAAACACACTTTTGAAAAATTATTGAATGTTGTTTTGTAAGTGTTCTTTGTGAAAGAACTTTAGATTATAATAATACATTGGTTGGCTAAAATCTTTCTATTGACATAGGAAAATAAATGGAAACTGCTTTCATTTTTTTTTTTAACAGAACCAGGTTCAGTTCTTATATGCAGAAAGTGCTGTAAGCTTGGCTGGCTGACTGTTTTTATAATTTGCTACATGCTGTTGAGACTATTGAATTATGTTCTGGAAGTTCAGTGAGTCAGTTCTGCAGCTGGCTTAGGGTGCTAGGAGGGCAGTGCTGTGTCTACCCCTAAGACACTACAGAGTTTGTCATATATCTGCTGGATCACAGGTCGCCCAACACAGTAAAACTACTGACTATAGTGTTTGGGAGTCAAGGACTCTGAGAGTTGTTTGCATTGCTGATCTTAATTGCAGCAACATCTTCCCAGATAAGCATTGAATCAATGCAGCTTCACAGACTTTAAGTACATGTTTCTGTGAAACAAAGCATCTTCTTTCTGCTGTTGTAATTGATGCTGAAGAGATCACGACTCCTAGTGAGATGAAAAAATAAAACCCCTAGGAGTTGGCTTGTTGGGCTCTTGTTTAATAATAGAGGGGGGAGCAGAAGAGACAGATGTATATTTTTTGCCTTTTTTAAACCATTTGCCTGTTTTGAGTGTGTGTCAGGAATCCAGCTGACAAAACTCTGTATACCATTGAAATCTAGAGTGACAGAATGAGGACATGAGGATATTACTTTCTAAGGAATATGAGACTGAAGTCATACAAGGTGCCAAATTAAGAAGTAGCTTGTACAGACTTGATCTGAATCTAGATACAGAGTTGAGAGCTGACATGTTTTAAGTTCTCACTGTGGCTTCATCCTTACATGCTGGTGCTTTAAGTTGTAGCCCTTTGTGCTTAAGCTCTTTGTTAAATAAAGATGGTATTAACTTTAAATTAAAAGAGTTACTCTGAAAGCTGTAATGAGCAAATGAATCTGCTGTTCTTAAATTTCTTTGATGATCCTCAAGAAGAATATTTGCATTAAAGGATTTTTTTTTTTTGCTGACCCGAGGGTTGAATTTGGAATTTATTTTACCTTGAAAATTCTCTAATGTGTAGAGATGAAAAGTGGTGACATCTGTAATCTCTGCAGCAACTGTCACTTTTGCTGGCCTGGTGTTCCCAGCTGGCACCGGGCATCTTGCTGTGAAATGCAGGCACCTCCTTGGGCTGATCCAGGCCTGTATTGTCAGTGACCAGTGCTTTTCTATCTGCTTGGAGCCCATCAATCTCATGATTTTTCAAGGTGCTGGATCAGAGCAGTGAATGAAAACCACTGTGTGACAAATCTTTGCCAGGAGAAGCAATTTCATGGGATGGGTTTATTTTTTTTTTTCATTTTCATAGCATAGGTCACAGCACAGAACAAGACCTCAGTGATTCTGAGCTTGCTATTTTCTCAAACTGTGTGGTACATAGATCAATGGTAATTTTCTTATGCTGGATAGTATTAATATTGGCTATAAGAATACAATATTAATTTAAAGCTTATAACGGAACTGTGAAATATTAACTTTGCATCTAGCAAAGGGAAGGAAGGCAAGCTAAGAAGGGGAACAGGGTAAACAAGAAGGAAAATTTGAGAAAGAAAATGGCCAAGGTAATGAAGTGCTGAAGCTTCAAATGTTCCCAAACATAATCCCACATTTCTTCATACTCACGTTTTCAGGTTTGTTGTAGAACATGATACTTTCCTGAGGAGAAACATCAGAGCAGCTGTGTCATTATGGCTGCATTTGGGAATGTTATAAGGCCACAGCTCACAGGGGAGATGCTTATGGCGTGTATCTTGATGACCAAATGATTGTTAAAGATCCAATCAACCTTATTCTTGTGCCAGCTGCTTTTCCTATATGTCTGCCTCAGGATATTCCTACCACAGGTTCAGCAATTTCTTTTAATTTTAGTTTGGCATCAGAATGTGTTTCTGGAGGATTTGCCATGTATGATACTTTCAAAGTAGAAAAAATTATTGAATTTACAATAGGTATCCAATAGAAGTATCTTGGGTTGCAAGGTAGCATTGCACAAGCTACCTACTGTGAAACTGGTAAACCACTCTCAATTACACTATCCTGCATCTTAATATCTTCAAGATGCAGCAAACCTTTTTCTCATTTAGAATGAATGTGTTGTTGATATTGGTGAGAAGAGCAGGTGGAATATTGCTGCTGTATCCTATGGTTCAGTGTGTGAAATATTGATATTAACGCATTCTTCTGGGCTTTTTTGCTTTGTCCCTCTGCAGTTAGGATTTCTACATCTGTAAAAGATGGCTTTTATACTTATGTGTGCTTGGCTTTTGGACACTGATGGTGGAATGCATTATAATTAGAGTCCTCTCAACTAGTTTATATATTCTTCTTCAAAGTTCTGGTGATTATTTAGCTAGATGTGCGAAGTTTACACAAAACTTTAGAGATTAAATTAATTCATCCTTTCTTGTTGGATATTGTATAATTTTGTACAATGTAAATTTTATGTTCTGGACTGATTCCAGTGAGGAGAGTAAGAAGGATAAAATTGATGCCAACAGCTCCAGAGGCTTTATTATGGTTCGGACATCCCATGATGCATGTCATGGAGATCTCTTTTCTTTCTGTAGCACAGAGCAATACAGTGGTATGGAAAACAACCACAAAAATATTTCCCATGTTTCTGGAGTCCCGTGAAGGAAGGTAGTGTAAACACCACAGAAAGATGCTGAGAAACCTACATAAATTGCCTTTGTGAACCTGTGACTGTCATGTTATAAGGCTGTCTGTATGTTTGTGTGAGGGGGAGGACACGCTGGGCCTTTTAGCTCTCTGTAGTGATAAAGAAAATGGATGTGACTGCTGCATGCTATCCTCTGAACTGAGGAAATCCTGTTTGGACCAGTTATAGTAGCTTCAGGGCACCTTTACTCTAAAAATGCCTCTTCTGCACTTACCATGCTTTGTTGTCTCAATGTATAAAGTCAAACTGGGAAAGATCTTCCAGAGCACTGGGAGCAATGATGGTCCACCAAGAGTCTTGCACATTCAGCATCTTTCTTCTTATATGTAATTGAAGTGGGGTTGGCCTCTGGAAATAGCTCCTGCTGTTAGATAAAACCCCAGTTACAACAAGCTTGAGATCTGCTGGTCTAGATATATTTACTGTTTTTTCCTATAAAGTGATTTTTTTCTCTTAAGTTTTGTATCAAGTTCTGACTTTTCAACAGTTTCTCAAATTGTTCAATGTCTGCAGTGTTTTTTTTCTCTCTTTCCTGCTTTTAGGCTATCTCTGCTTTTTGTTACTTTTTACTGCATTTATATATCATCTCCTTCAATTTTCTTCTATCTTTTTGAAGCATGCTGAATTTTAATGAGTATGTAAATTAACATTAGCCTTCCCTGTGTAGGAAGCTGGCCTGCTGCAGTTCCCTTCATGCCCTCTTGACATTTTAAGATTTACATCCAGATGGTGCTGGCTAGAAAAAGGAATTTCTCTCCTGTGCAGTTTTCATAGGGAGGAAAATATTCTTTCTAGCTTGTGGGGTGGGAAAGGTTGGAACAAGGAATTATTTTGGTACCAAATCGGATCAAATGCTTAAAAAAAAAGTATTTTTAATGTAGTTTAAATATTTGTGAGGAGAAACCCAGTGAACCAGTCAACTGGAAGAAAGAACGAAGGATTCTTTTGTTTTAAAGCCATTCCTTAGGCAGCCAGCTTCCTAGGCCGTCAGGATGTTCAAGGTTATGGGCACTGCAGGAACCTGGTTTCCAGCTTGGTAGGCAGATAGCAGAACGCAGGTTTTCCCAAAGTTTTAAGTCAGCTTTATTTACAGTAAATGCATAGTGACTGTTTAAAATAGTGGTTGCTTTAGAACTCCGTGTTCTAAATTGCCCATAGATCGGTGTAAGGAATACTGGCACACAAAGAGTTTTGTCTGGAGACCTGTCCTATTTTTCTGGTAAGATGATGCAAACCCTTAAAATTCCTACCAACCTTTTTTTTTCTGCACTAGACGTATCTGGACTTAGCTTTGCTCTGTCTTAGAACAGAAAGCTTTGTTCTGCAACAGACACTACCAAGAGAATTACCAAGCATCGGTACTCATGTCCTGTGAACAAACACCAAAAGGTTGTAACAGCAAGGGTTGATGATTCCGTGTTTATGAAAGGAAAATGTAGCAGGGCCGAGAAGTTTTTAAGCAGACAACCTTTTATCAGAAGGTTAAAGATCCTTCAAACTTCCTGAAAGATACTGAGCATCCGTATGTGCCACCAAGGAGGATCCTGCCCTTTCCCTTGGTATTTAGTAAGCAGTAGTATTTTCAAAACTGCTTCATGCCCAACAAAACAGAAGGCTGGCTTTGAAGTGGCTCTTACTGATGCTGCTGGCAGAGAAACTGCAGCAGCACACTGCTCAGTTTGCAGAACAACAAATCGTTTGTCTATATGTAGCAAACACCACCGAAGGTAGCTAAGGGCTCTACACCACTCTGTGTATGCTAAACTTCCACAGAGTGCGTCCTGTGTGTCTAAACGTTTTAAGAGGCTCTAATTATGGTGAATTCCCTTTACATCCTTCATTGACCTTGATTAATCTAAGGAAGTTTGTGTTGACAGTAATAAACGCTCAAAAGAGGCAGCAAGGGCATACTAACTGACTAACTATTGCAGCACTTGCCAGAAGATGAAAGACCTGTGTTAGGGTTTTTTGGGGGTGTTTTTTCCAGGGATCTATCTGTCCTTTTGAACTCTCCATAAGGATCCTTGGCATAGCTCCAACTATTTCTCTTCATCTCCTTGTTCATTTTCTTGCCGTTCTGAAATAGAGTCTGCCTTTACAGCACTCACTAGCAGAACATGCAAAGTCCTTCTCAGTGGCTGAACTTAGATGTCAGTGTCCAAATAATCTTACTGCATCTTCAACTTTCGTCAATTTATTGTAAAATATAGGCCCCTTTGGAATAGTGCAGTCCTCGAAATTCTTGGGTTTTTTCATAAGAGTCCATGTTATTCCTTCTTATCTTTGTAAATTATTATTTTGTAATAATATGCTAACTTTTAACTAGCTTCTGGTCCTATTCAAGACATAAGGAAAGCTTGATGTATTTTTATTTTGCTGCACCTGACTTCAACATAATTTCAAAAAGCAAGATAAGGCCTGATTGTATTTTATTGGGAAAGTTTCAGATGTTACAAGTGTAGGGTTAGCAGTGAGGATGAACTAATGTGGAAGTGAATTTCCTGGAACAATCTTTTCTCCATCTATTTCCATTTACCTGTTATAAAAGTGTTCTTCATTTTGAAACTTAAGCAAATGGGTGAGGGGGAGGCAATATATTCTGTCGTATAGTACAACATAACATTCAAAGGAGAGCTGCTCTGTCTGGCAAATAGAAGTATATTTGCTCCATCTAATAATACTTTTAACTTTGCAAAGAATATGGTTATATAAAAAATATCACTTTTGCAATGGTTGCTCTAGTTAATAGCAGAGGCTGCTATTTACGAAGACAGCAGGCAAAGCCCACCTGCAAAACATGCACACGGCTGGCTCTGTGCAGGTGTCTGCTTTCACAAGCACAGAGCTTTCCATGCAGAACCAGATCTTACCCTGTGCTTGCCAGCATCTCACCAGAGGTATTGAAATAACTGTATGAATGGAGGATTATTGCCACCTGCCCTGTGACAGGTGACCAGCCTACAAAGCTGACCCCATCAGTCAGGTTGTGTTCTTCTCATGTGCCCTGTGGTGAAAAGGAGAATCATAATTACTTAGGTGTTGCTTTTCATATTCATCTGGTTTCATTTGTCCAACTAAACACCTCACCAGATGCTCCTTTAGAGCCAAGCATAACCCTAGTAAGAATATTTACAGTGCTTGCAAATCTGTTCATCCCCACTTTGCATAGTAGAATCATGGCGGAATGATGGTGGCATTGTTGATGCTGAGGCTCAGTAATCACAAATTCAGATGTGGTTCTGTCTCTGTGTCTGCAGCACTGAGCATATTGCTGTGTTGTGGCTGGTTTGCAACAACATATTCACTCACACAGTTTAATTTATTTTTATTCTTTTAAATTCTATCTTTTGTAATTTATTGCAATGAGCCCTCCCATGAAATAACATCGAAGCTATTTAGAGAAATATTTTTTTATACCAATGAGATACAGAAACCATTTTAAAATAGTGCATATAAATAAGCGTGTGTTTGTGTGTGTGCTTTCAAACCTTTGTTTAGCTGGATATGTGATATACATGGGATTATCTCAATCCCTCATGTGAACTGGAAAATAAAAATCTTTGAATGTTATTGTCACCATATAACCAGGTTGACTGATAGCACAGACTGTTGTCGTCAATGAATAAATTAAGTGATAAGTATGTGAAATTCATGCCTGATGGCAGTAGAGTATAGAGTATGTGGATTGTTTAGTCATGACTTTGAAGTGTACTTTGATTTGTAACCTGATTGGATAATGAAATAGGTAATGCAGCAAAATAAAAAACTCACAAATATTTCCTTCTTCATCCACAGGAAAAGGCAGGTGAGGCATAAACAATGACATCCTGAGTGTCAAAAGCTAAAGAAATAAAGACAGCTGGCTGGTGGCCTGACATCAGCTGGAGGTGAGCAACAAAGGAAAACGCTGGAATGATTGGCCAGACTGAGAAATGCAGAGTAAAAGTGTCAGTGCTTGTAAAGACCAACAATTCCCACCATCAAAAGCAACTTTTGGTGAGTTTTTAAATGGATGGTGCTTCTGAAATTATGAGTTTTGTGACTTTGTCAATTTCTGAAATCTCCTCACTGCTTTTGTGATGTAGCAGTCTCTCAGTAATTAAGGTAGTAGTCAGCTTTTCTTTATGAACTATTTTTCCTTTTTCTCCCCTTGATATATTGTGCTCAGAAATGGTTCTGCCAGCTTCAGCTGTAAATCTTAAGTCCATGACAATGGAAGTAATTTTGTGAAACAAATGGCAGTGTGAAAGATATGATGTTGACCGTAAAAATGCCCACATTGTGTTTAGAGTTCAGATGTCACAAATCCTAGTGAATGTAAAAAAAAAGGGAGTGAACGAAGTCGTATGATATCATATGTCTTTTTTTTTAATTTGGTCTTATTAGATTGTGCAAAAATAGTAGTAGGTCTGGAGCAAGTATGAGAAGCTGTTGTAACTTTCAGATAAAAAGCTTGTCAATAGCAAAAGACCTGGATATTTGAAGTTTTGTTGTTGTTCTCTGATAGCTGGGCTTAATTGTATCTTTGGCTGGGTAGATGTTGGAATCCTAAAGTGCTTCATGCAGAAGCTTCAGTCACAAAGGAGGCAGTTCATCATAAACAATAAGAGGGTTGTTATGGTCATAAAGCTAGCAATGGTTGGTGAATTTTCTAGTGTATTTGTCCTCTCTGTCATCCTCATTTACCCATTAAATTCTAATAGAAGTGTTTCTCTTTACTCTCTTTGCTGTCTTGTGTGATCTCATTCCTTGAACTTTCCCAGAAAACAACCATAGGTCAACTCCCTTTTGCAAATGAGAAGTGGAGAGAAAGGTGCCCAGTTTATCTCTGGAACAGAGCTTACTCTGGCTGTGTTAAGGAGCTCTGGCTGAGGCAGAAGGAAAGAAATTAGGAGAGGTTCCTGCACACTGCAGGAGCTTTCAGTAAAGTCCTTCGAGCCACTGACTGTTACGGGGAGCTGCAATACTTGAGAGGCTGCGAGGAGGTTGGGCAGCATCCGAGGGACAAGTGCCACCAAGCTAATATACAAGGGGTTCTTGAAGCTTGCAATTTTACTTCTCTGGAAGAACCAGGGGTTGCAGATGGAGAATGTCCACATCTAGCCTCAGAGGTGAGACAATGGACTATAGATTTCCCAGAAATGGTGTATTCTTCAGTGGCAAGAGCACAGACCTTTCTAAAATATTGGCCTTCTCCTAGTCTGAACAACACTGATCTGAAGCACAGGGGGCACTTGCTGTTTGCCTCTACAGCTCTGAGAAATGTACTGAATTTGTGGCTGTGGACAAAGAACTTAGAGGATATTGGCTTGCCTTCTGCAGTTGAAATATTGGTTTGTCTTGTCCCATTTCCTGTTGTCTTCTTCCTAATAAGCTTCCACTGAAGTTCTGCTTTGTTTATGTTCTTCTGTCAGATTCTCTGCCTGTAAGTAGATAAATATTGCTGCTATGTTCTACCCTGTCTGCATGTCTAGGTTGCCAGTTTTCTGGACCAGAAGAAGCTTGAGAGTGTGCTTGTCAGTTGGAACATCTAGAAAATGCATTTTTGTCATGGAAATTTACTGATCATGTTTCTTTGCAGTCCTTGCTGGAAGATGGGTTAAGGTAAATGGTAAAAGTAAGAAGTTGTGCAGAATCCTATTAGAGCATTTCTATATTTTCCAGAATTTGTGTATTTGTAAAGGCTTTCTATATCATCAACTTGCCTTTTGAGTAGTCTATTTGACTTCCTTTTAAAATAGTAATTAAAAAATTCTTTTTCCTTATAGTAGCAGTATTTGGTTTCACTCTGTTACTTACTGGCTCCATTTTAGTCTAGAGATAGATGAGTACAGAAAAATTTTTGCTGGATGGTTGATGTTGTCCAGGTATTCAGAGATGATAATAAGATCAGTTTTCTCAGAACCATAAGCAAAGGGAAAATCAATAAGTGACCATGGCACATTTTCCTTAGGTATGAAAATCAATGAAATATGGAAATAAATATTTCACTCAAATGACCTGAAACCATGTGTACAGGAATGTGGGCCTAGGGGACACACTGAGAAAGTGAAGGGCAAGTTGTGGGGCCATATATATTGACAGTCGTATGTGTTCCAGCAGATACAATACCAATGGCATCAGCAATGTTATAATTAAGAAAAATAAATCAATGAGCAGAGAACTGCAGTTATGGGAAAGGTTAAATTTTAAGTATGACTATAGTTCATCCAGTTTTTGAGCAGAAATAATGAGATATTACATAAAAAATGTAGTCATTAAAAAATGTCTGTGTATGTACATGAAATAGGGAGGTAGCCAGAAAGAAAAAGTTCTTAGTGGGATACTTTTAGTCCTGTTTTTTTAATGCCAGGGAGTCTGGCCGTGCCTGTGAAATAACAGGTAATGGTGGATTATGTATCACTAGCATAAAAATTGTTTTTATGGGAGGAAGGAAGAACAAAGATACAACAAAACCACGGTAGCACACTGTTAGCCCAAAGAAGCCTGCAAGGTTTTAGGAGCTCTAGAGAAGACTTTGACTGGAAGGAAGTTTTACCTAAGTCCTTCTGTTCACCTTCAGCCTGGGGAGTTGAGTGCACTCCTGAGAAAACATTGATGAATACAATCAAATTCAAGTGAGCTTCTCGAATTCATGTACGTTAGAAATTGTGTAAAAGATTGGAGTTAATAACAAGATTCTCCTGGTAAGCTCCTATCATTATTCCTCTCGGGTCTGAACATGCGTGTTTCCATATCACAGAATCACAGACTATATGCCTAATTAGCAATGCCATATTACATAACATTGTTTGGGGTGTGTATATACTTGTATTGTTTTTTACCTTTCTCTACTGCTCTTTATCAGAAAATTTTCTAGACTGATTATAAGATTTTCACCAGTTAAAAAGAGCTATGCCTAAATTTTTGCTAGGTACACAGTATCACCAGTCTCAAAGCTATGAATTTAAATATAGCTGTTCAGTGAGCAGTAGTGTATTTGATTTGAGGTTTTGTGGGTGTGTTTTTTCTTCTGTGAGGTGCTTTCCTATCACTTGAGGGAAATATGTCCCTCTTCCGTCTCCTATTGCAAGGCAAATCAGATTGTGCTCTTGTTTAGAAACTGAGGCTTTTTCAGTGAGGTTTATTGGTATATGGATTTTGGATTATTATTATTATTATTTCATTTAGTTCTGTATTTCTAAAAATGGGTTAATTTGTACAGCTATATTTTCCCTCTTGTCAGTGCCTGCACAGTGGTTAGAAAGCACTGGAGTTATTTTCTTATCCATTAAAAAAGGGACGAGTCCTATTACAGTCTCTTCTTGTTCAGGCAGTGCAGTCGGCTTTTATCCCTTGCAGTAGTGAGCCTAGGTCAGGCACAGGCTTAGCCTGTGCTTCCTGGCACCAGCACATGGAAAGGAGATCTAACTGCAGTGAAACTGCGGTGACTTGATGTTGGAAGCTGTGGGAAGCAGTGTCTTCCAGATTTTCTAGAACAGTAAATGAAATGTTTTATGGGTTGTTTATGCAAACCTGCTTTCTGCGGGGCTAGTTCATCTTTCCTACATGCAAGGTGGTACATGTTCCCAGAAACAGTGATGTGGAGGTCAGTTTCTGAGGCAGCATAGCATTGCTGGCAGTGGAAATCAGATTTTCTGGGCATGTACTTCTTGCATCTGTGGATCATCGTAATGTTTTTTTCACAGACAGGCCTTCACTCATCAGACATCTCTTGCAAAGCAAGCAGAATCACTGTCATCTATCATAGGGAGAATGTGCTCAGGAATATTATTTTTATAAATAATTTTGAAAATATGACTGGGTTTAAAACGAGCAGTACAAAAACCTGGGACACTTGCAAGTTATTTGAAAGCTGAACTTTTAAGGAAAGCTGGGATAAAATTTTTATTTCTAATCTCTCTATCTTTAGCTGCTATTCACCATAGAGTCTAACTACCAGAGAGTGGACTTGAAATTCTCCTTTGGTGATACGAAAATGAGTACAGCAGGTAGGCATCAAAACAGGAAGGCAAAGGATTGGAGCAGTTGTTTTTAGGAGAATTTTGCACAAGAGGCAAGGATGACAGGTAGCAAGACTAAAAGGAGGGAGGGGTTTTTTTTGAGGTAAGAAGTCTTTTGGAATCTCTGCTAACAAAGGTGAGTCAGTGCAAAGACAGCTATAAGAGAATAATGTAGGAGGAACTGTGGAATGTTTTTTCACAGATACAGCATTGGACTGTTGATGGGACAACTCAAATTTTGCATAGAAGATGACTATTCCCTGAGGCATTAAAGAGGGAAGTATAGTGTTCCTATTTGTGAAGGGATTTAGGCAGACCCTAAACAGCAGTGCTCTGACCTGTTGAAATACGCAAATGGTTCCTTAGGGTTACGGTGATCTGATGTTAGTCTGAAGTGGGGACTTCTAACTTTTTTCTTTCATTCTGACCTCCAGTGGTTCTTGGAAAGGATGCTTCTGCAGGGGTTTGTGTTGCAGTTTCAGCTTGCTTTCTCATGTGAGATGTTCACACTAGTGAATTCACTGTTTTCATCCTTAATTGATTTTGCAGTGATTTGATGCTTTTAATGAAGACCAACGTTGTCTGAACAATCTAGGGAAATCAATATATTTTGGTTTTACTTGTTTGGCACTTTTTTGGCATGGCTATCTTGCCTTCTAATTGTTGCACGTCTAAAACTTTAGTTTAATTATTCTATTTGGCAAACTGTATTCATAAGTAGGAACCTTACCTTTAAAAGCTGTGTTTCTATTCGGCAAATAACATTGTCTCTGAGAAAACTTGCAAAGTATCTTTTCATCATGACCGGCTTGTGAAATGAAAAATATATGTGGTTTTTAACTTTCTGTAAGAGTAAGTGAGGCAGAGACAGCGGTTACCACACTATAGGGTTTTTTTCCTAGACTGCAGAAAGAGCACAGCGGGAATAGGTGCCAGAACAGATTCTCTTTATGTAGTTCTCTTACATGGTGCAAAGAGGAGAATGACAATTTTATTCATAGCAAGCATTTCCTTCCCTCATGCAGAGTTGACTTTGTCCATTTAAAAAAAAAAAGAAGTCTGTATGTGGATAAATGGGTTCATGCAGAAGAGACCAACTATATGTTGTTACCTGTCTAAACCTCAGATTATCTTGGTGACAGGAGTGTGCAATGGCTAAAAAGGAAGCAACAAAATGCTTTCCTGCATGGAGGATTTTCCTGCAGATGAAGAAACTTGTACATACTGTGAACAATGAAGAGCCTAAGTGTTCATCACTTCATGATGACTATGTCAAAACTGACCTGGTTTCAACTCTTAAGGGCTCCTAATATCTGAGTAAGAGGTCTGTTTTTTGGGATTCGGCTGTTATTCTGGAATACCTGTTGGGAACTACCAAAAATACACATGAAATACTTATCTGAACATGATGCTTAGTTTCATTAAAAAATAATCATCATAATCATAGAATTGTAGCATACTGTGCTGGTAGAGAACTCAAGCAGCATTTGATCCAAACTTTCTTGACAAAAGCATGTCAAGAAAAGGTGTCCCTTCACCATGTCTATCTGAATCTTTAAAGTGTCTAATGCTGGGGAATTCACCACTTCCCTGGGGAGATTATTCCAATGGCTAGTTGTTCCTGTTATGAAAAATTTTCCTCTTGCATCCAATTGGACTCTCACCAGTAACTTGTATCCATTACCCCTCACTTTTCCCATAGAATGCCTTGTAAAAAGGGAGCCTCCATCTTCTTTGCTGCCACTCTTTAAGTACTGGAACATGATAAGGAGGTGTCCCATAAAACTTCTTTTCTCAAGGCTGAACAAGCCCAGTTCTCTCAGACTTCCCTCCCATGACAGGCTTCCCACCCCTCTGATCAGCTCTGTGGCCCTTCTCGGGACTCTCCCCAGCCTGTCCACATCTCTTCTGAGAATCTAGTATTTAGGGGTAAACAGAATAGAGTTTGCTTGAGAAGAGGATGTTTAAACCAAAACTACAGAATGTGGCCATATTAGGAAGTTCCAGAGCCGAGTGTGTTTGTGCCAGTGCTGGTGTGATGTGCCCATGGAGCAAAGGACTGTTGCAGGACAGTGGATGACCTCCATGAGGCAAGGGAGATGGGCGGAAGGCTTGTAGCTGAAAGATGGTTTTGCACTGGAGGATGGGGCATTTGCAGACTCAGCAACATCTGCCCAGAGATGACTTTGAAATAGTGTCATGGGTAACACCGGGCAGAAAAACGGGATGGGAGGGGAAATCTAGGATCAAGTATCACATTTTAAAAGCTAACAGTCTGTCTTACACTGCAGTTGGAGTGAAGGTACAGTGATACAGCAGTTCAGTTTTCTCAGTATGATGTATCTCAACAGATTACTTGGTATAGCCCTCATTTCTGGAGCACTTGGGATTCTACTTCTATGTGGAGGTGCCCCCCTGGGGAGATGGGCTTGGATCTCCAGAGCATGGTCTACAGGGTTTCCAGACTCCCTGATGTTATCCTGTTCCCTATTGGCTATTGGTGTCCCCCTGTGCTGAAAACTGTGGTGTTCCCATGATTCCTGGGTCTTTTGTGGTCTGTCTGTGCCTGAGCTGGCTGCCATGTGGTCAGGAAAATAAAACATCTGAGAACATCTACAAAAATATCGTCTTATGATTCTTACTACGGGCCAAATCTGTCTTCTGGGAAGGTTGCTGAGACCCCACAGCAACACTTCCACAATATGTTGTTTAGGATGGCAGACTGGCATAAATGTTGCCTTCCTTCAAGGCAAATAATCTTACTCTTCTGTCTTAAATCCTTTAAGTTTAGAGTATGGCCGTGTTGTGAGCCTGCTCTGGCCACCCTAAAAGGTAATCTGTCAAAAGCACAGAGGTGTTTTAAAGCCAGATCAGCTCACAACAGAACTACACAAATGTCATCCAAACACACCTATCTTAGCTGTGGGAGTGAACAACGAGGGGTAGACTGGGGGAAGGATTCTGATAATACCTTAAGTCAGGATTGTTATGAGAAGATTAGTAATGGAATATTGCAACTCGTGTTATAGGCAAAGAAAGCATTATTTTGCAGGTGGAAACTGAAATAAAGTGGGGCTATGGACTCCTGTATACCAGGTTTTTTCTTGGTGAATGCGACTGTTTTAACACAATTTAGTGTCAACAGACTTAAAGTCAATCTTAATGCAGGAATGGATATAAGCTGTACTACAGCCATGAGCTCTAGTGTAACTGTATCCATGTTTGCATGTTCATCAAAGAAATCGGGAAGCCTCCGTGGCAGCTCACACCCTTAGCAGCACTGTTTCACAAATGTCACCCTCAGAAAGGGCCCAAGCAATAGGCTGAAGATAGGGAGGAGGAAGCAGGTGCTGACTCCCACTCATTGTATTGACAAGGAAGCACTAACCATTGAACTGTTCTCCTTAGCTGTCAGGCAAGTAATTTCCAAAAGTGGTAAAGAACAGGTTTTTAAAAGCAAAGCCATTGATCACAAGTCCAAGTCCATTCAAAGGCTGGCAGAGTTAGGGTACAGGCCAAATATAAAGTGCAGTGCCAGATTTCAAGTAAGTCTTATGCAGGAGACTTCTCTTGGTTTTGGTGCCTTTGAAAAACTCTCCTTCAAATCTCAGTGTTTAAGAAGATAAACAAGCAAGGAAATTATATATAATTTCTGTCATCAAAATAAATACAGTTAACTTCACTATAATAATAACTTTGTGATTCAAAATATCTAATCTAGATAAGTTACAGCTATAAAAATGATGAAGCAACACGAGGAAGGATTATGGTTAAATTAGGCCCAAGTGAAAAACATTCCCTTTGACAAAGAGCAGTCACAGTAATCTGTGACCTCTGAACAGTCTCTGACTGCAAGAAACTGCCAGTATTGAAGAAACATCTGTTTATTATTAAAGCATATAAAATATAAACAGGAAAGAATTTTTCTGATCAAGTGGTGATATAAACAGAACAAAAATTAGTGTAGGCACTACCTATGTGAGAGACTCAGTCTGTTAATGGTAAGTGATATCATTGGATCAACAGGACAGTTGCCAGAAAACCTGGGAATAGAGGGGTATTTTAACACCTTTCCTCTGCAGCAGGCCCCAGTGTTCTGCCTTGAGGGCAGGCTGCCAAAATGCAGGGTCCTTGGCCATCCTGCTGGAGGGCTCTGCTGGCCAGCTCTCACCCACAACGTGCTTGATCTCTCCACTGCCTCATGATCCCCAGGAGTTCTTACCTGCTCAGATACAGACTGTGCTCTTCTCTGGAAAAGTGGTGTGTTGAGACCCCTAGCCAAAGCTAAAAATCGCTTTTTAAAAACAGCAGTGACTATCACCTTCCTGTAAAATGGAGCATTTACTTTGAGACTGATACTTAGCGTTTGGACTACACGGAGTAGGAGGCAAAGTAAACTGAGATGTTTACCAAACTAACAGCTCTGGACCTTGCCTTTCAGCTTCCCTCTCTTTCATGTTCCATGTAAAAGGCTGAGAACTCAGGATCTGAATCATGAGGAGCTGCAAAAAAGATTACTTTTATGAAGAGCTCTTTAGTTCATGTTTTTAAGACAAGAGGGTCTGAGTCTAGTTAACATACGGTTTAAAGGATTCAATAATGTTTTTTGCGTACTTTATTGGTATTAAAATAGATCTAGTGCAGGAATGAGGGACGTAACATTGCAACCTTACTTTTTTGCATGAATTCATGTAAAATGAACATGCAATAGAGGGAAAAATATTTCGAATAGTTTGGGACAGATGTCTAGACAGGAAATACCTTCAGTGTAGGTCTCAGCAAAAACTTTAAAGACCCTTTCCTTTAATGGTGATCTCGTGTACCATGGTCTCAGTTGGCAATGGCTGAATGAAGGTCAAGGAGGAAGAGGTCATAAGGAGAGTCAAGTCCTTCACCATTAAGGGATCTATCGAGGCTGTAGGACAGCATAATAGCAGACAATGTAATCAGTCACTGGCTGTTCCAGCCACTGAGCAGGAGTGCTGCTGTGCACTGCTCTGGTTGCAATGGCAGAGAGGCCTCCTGAGCCTTCTGGCCAAACAGAATAATGCGAAAAGAAAAGATAAGATACTGGGTTCCACTTCAAAAGCAGCTCCTTCTATAATGCCTCTATCATAAGAGTATTTAAAACGTTTTGATTTATCAAAGAACTATGACAGTTCCAAAATTGTTTGGATGCTGCTGATGGTCAATAATCTACATTTTTAAAGAATCTCTATTACCTTTTTTTTTTTTTTTTTTTTAAGGCAGCATAGAAATTAGTGAAAGACAGAACTGCTTGTTGAAAGTGGACCTTATGGTAGATTGCTGTATGTACAGCTATAACAAGAAAGGTATGATTTAAATAGTGCCAGAGGAGATAGTTTAGCCTGGTTTGATGTCACCTCTGCAAAAGTCCTGCATATTCTGTAGGAAGCTTCCCTTGAGTGCAGTGACCATGGTATCTGTAACATCCCACAGGAGCTCAGCAGCAGTCCGGAAAATGTATGGCATCATCAGATAAAACATTAAATGGAGGATTGTACTGGAATAGAGATAAAGCTAATGTGTAAAAGGGCAGTTTCTCTACTCTTTGCACTGATAAGAACTGCCATTTCCCTTATGCTTCTCTGAATATCAATTAGCTGCTTTGACTACCTAAAAGAAGTTGAAGTCCATTGTGAATCAGATTGGGTCTGACTGCCAGCATAGCAACATGTAGCTACATCCCTTCCATTTACTTTACATCTAGAAGGTTTTCTTCTAAATGAGAGCTGAAAGGATGCTGTATAATTTTAATTGTATTAGATTTTTTTGTGTGGCTATGCAAAAGAAGAGTAGCTTCTTTTGAAGTAGAGTTTGAACTTCATGGAAAAGTCAAAAGTTGTGCCTTTGAAACAACACAACAGAGGCAGGACTCACATTTCGTATAGATCATCTAAATTTTGCTCAGAATATGAGCCCAGGTTCAGAATTTCCCCGGGTTTGTGGCAATCCATCTAGATTCTAGAATTTTTAAAAGGAACAAGCCTTTTTTTTTTTTTTTCCAGTAGAGTCCTATTTTAAAACCTTTTTCCTTTTTTATTGTCCTTTTGAGAAAGTAATAATTTGCAAGATGCCATGTGATGTTTTTTTTTCCACTGCCAAGTTCTTCAGGAAAAAAAAAAAGTTCTTATTAGACAGCTAGGTTAGGATATTGAGCTGATCCCATAATGCTCCTTCAATGGCGTATGGTTTTTGTTCCAGGATAAAATTAACCCTGCTGATTTTTCATGAGAGGGGAGGAATAATTACCATGCTTTGCTCTTTCTCATCAGTATGTTGGCCTGCTGCCCTGGCTTTTTAGTACCTCGTATTACAGGCAACAGTAACTTTGTTTTGTCTCCTACTGCCTTGTCCTTCAGCCACCAGTGTCTGCGTGGTCATTTCACCTTGTGTGTTAATGGCCCTGCTTTCTAAACCCCAGCTATCTTGCTTCCACTGTGCTGCTCTGTGCTGATACTACACCATTAATCATTTTCACTTCTTCCACTGCTTGGGTATTCATCAGACGTCTTGAAGTTTGCTTTATGTTGCTCTTTTCTCTGTGCTGTTTTTCCTCTGATTCCTCAAGGACCTTTATACGAGTATTAACAGATTGCTATCAAACAAGTTGCAATCAAATGGTGAGCTTACGTTTTGACCGAGGGAAGTACAAATGTATTGTTTTCCCTTGTAGGACAATTTAAAACTCTTTTTTGTTTGTTTGCTTGTTTCTGTTTGTTTTTTATCAAGTGAAATATTCTCACCTCTGTGCAGCATTTAATGGGGTTAAGGTACAGTGATAGTTACTTTCTGTAGGTAGCTATCATTCCTAAATGCAGAGGCATAAAATTTAGTGGACTGATGCAGTGAAATATTGTGGTGAGATATAGAACAGTTCATACATTTGACCTCACACAGAATAGCTGGGTAGACTACATTTAGTCTAGACCTGGCAGGCTCATACTGGTGGAATCACCATATAGTTTTGTTAAAAGGATTAAGGGGTTCAGTGTGTTTTTCATACTCAATGTGAGCTGAAAGATGCCAGACTTTTAAAAATTGCTTTATGAGAAATGAGTCGACAGCCTTTCTTATACATCTGTCATCTGGCTGGAAAGTAGGCATCAGGATCTTTTCAACTGTCAGCCAGCCAGAGACCCCCTTTCCCTGCACAGGAGAGATAGGAAACAGGCATTGGCACATCTTCCTGGGATTTCAGCATCAGTCTTTGAAGGAGAGCTCTCTGGGTGTGAAGTCGATCTCTACTATTCTGGCAAGGCTGTGCTGCCCTGGCACAGATGATCAGAAAAGTTTTTTTTTTAGTTCGTAATGAGGACAGCAAAACAACTTTGCTGGGGGAAACTGCTGCTTCAGTGACCCTGCCCAGACTGAGTTACCTCTGGTTGTAAAATGGTGATGTATTGTTTGGGTTTTGGTACTTTTGGGGAAAGATTGAAAATTGCAGTAGGGTATGGGGTGTAAAACCACAGTGGCACCCACAACCAAACAGTGGAGACAACACCTCAGCGCTGATTTCCAGGACACACAGTTCCCATTTGTCTCAATTAAAGTAGCCTGAACAAGTCTAGCTGTTCTGATGCATGGATTCTGGCAGGCCATGATGTCTGGTGCTAGCCCAGAGCTCCTCATCACATCGCCGTGCTTCAGACTGGTGTTGAAACGTGTTCCTTTATTCCTCTTGGTCTCTCCAGCCTTCCCAAAACATCCAGAATACCAATGCATTTAAAATATTGCAAGCACATAAATATTTTAACAGATTACTAGGAGGTACAGTTCTGGCATGCTACACTGTAAGAATGCCAAAGCAAATGTTGAGAGAAGCTTTTTTTTTTTTTTTTTAAACGAGGTCTGAGAATGCTGTCTGTCTTCAGGTTGGGTTTTTTGGTTGGGCTTTTTTTTTTTTTGGCATGTTTTTAGTAAGCTTTTGCCACAAAAATTCTGATGGAGTTCTTCTGACTTATGATGTGCTGCAAAAGTATATCAAATGGCTCTGTTCCAGGGAAAAATATACCCAACCCAAATCATAACAGATAGATATGAAGCATAGACCTGATTCAGACCTCTGTTCAGCACTGCATCTTGCAATGTCCCTTTCCTGAGGCTTAGCCAAACCACATTCCCGCATACAAGACGCTGTTACAAGTCAGGTGGTAATCATGATCTATCACACAGCTGACTATTGGGCCCAAAATAGAAATTCTGTGGTGACCTATCACCTGAAGATATCATATTTCTGTTTAATGGGTTGTCCTCTGCTGTTCTGCTGAGATGCCTGTCCACAGTCTGGCTCTTAAAATTCATGACCAGCACCATCAACCTGTACTGTCCATGCTCTCACAGTGACTAATTCTGTCTCCCTGTGGCATCTTTATCCTACACAGGACAAGGGGAGGAGTCATGTATTTTGGCTCACCAAGTCAGTGGAGGAGCCTGGTGGTCACCTGCATCATTAGAGTTTATGAATATTAGTCACTGATGTTTCCTAAGCTGAACCAGCAGTCCCCTTGCCTGTGCCTGGTTCTCCCCTTAGTGTGAACTCCTCTCTTTGTAAGTTTGTACTTCCCCAGTTTGCACATGCCTTTCTGCTTTGGAGCCTCTGTGCCTTGTTTGTTCAGGGAAGTAGCTAATTAAAAAGCAGAAACTCCCTTTTTTTTTTTTTTTTTTTTTTTTTTTTTTTTNTTTCATGTATTTTGCTTCAGAAAATGGTTTGTGGCCTGAAGTTCAACAGATGGGAGCTCGCTGCTTTCATTTGTTGCTGAGCAGGGAGGGGAAGGACCCAGAGCAGCTTTGGCTCCACTGAGCCAAAAGAGATGGAGGAAAGGTAGTACACCCTGGCTGTTCTGAATGTGTGCAAGGGACAGAAACTGTAAGTCAGACTGGTGCACCTGGTGCAGACATGGTTACACTGCCAAGGCTGCAGGTGTGTGTTCCTCTTTGTTAAGGAAGCAGTGCTGTCCTGTGTGTGCAGAGGAAGCCACTGAAAAGCAGAACACAACACACTCATAACGCCAGAACCAAGAGGTTTTGGTTTTCAGTTCTGTGCCTATAAATTCTAGCCAGCATGGATAAGAGCTCCTTCCTTTGTGGGTTTTCTGGTGTCTTAAACAGTACAAGTTTCCATTGCACTGATTCCTTTACTTATAGGGCCTACAGGGTATCTCTCCTCTACTCAGGTGATTTTTTAATGAAGAAATCGCCGTAGGAAACTCAGAGACCTCTACTGTGCTGAAGTCATTGTTTTAGGTTCTAAAGTTAGTGGTGGTAGAGACAAGAGTAAGAAAAGGAGCAAGAATCTTAGAAGAAAAGGTAGACATAGTCAAATACTACCTCAGCCTCATTTCCATAGCAAGACAGGTTAAGTGAAGAAGAAAATAGCAGCTATTGCTTTTTTTCCCAGCCGGGTCTCTATCACTATTTGAAAGGGCTGTTTAAGTGTTCATGCACCTGTTTTTTCCACCTTGGAGATTCAGTACTGAGCCTCTGTGGCTTTGAGGAGTTTGGCAGGGAATATATACATTGCTTGTGCTGAAGCTCTGGAAGGCAGTGACTGGATTAAGAGGTGGCCTCCAGTGAGGGACTCCCTTTTCTACTTATCAGCAAATAAAAGTGTGTGCACTGCAGCTGAGAGAGCCTTAAGTAGTGCCTTCAGAGCCATTTGTCTCTTCGTACCCAGAGCGGGACCTGAACAGCAAACTGCAACTGTGACAGCAGAGAATGAGGGATACGGCTCATGCCAGCTCTGAAACATTGGTGATTTTCTCACAGCTGTGAGAAAAAGCCTGAAGTTAGATGCATTGCCAAGAAATCCTGGAGATGGGAATGCCTCACCTAGAAGATATAGTTGATTTATCACTATCCCAAGTTTATTTCATTTCCCACTGAGTCCTTTCTCCTCCACCCAAAACACATTTTTGCTTTATTCCCTTGTAATTGAAGGACTGTTGCACGTAAAGACTCTTAATGGAAGTAGTTAAGTCTCTCCAGATGTCTGCACGGGACTCAAACCATGACTGCTCAAATAATAAGAAGAACCCCTATATATCTGAAATTGGCACCTCATGCTGCTGACAGAACTTGGCTGGAAGATTTTTTTAAATTATTATCCTTTGTAAGTTCAGCATACCAGGGAATTTGGGAGTAAGTATTTTAAATGTCAGTGTCTTACAGTACTGAGAATGAAATAGATTGCACTGTGCGTTTTCTTTAAGAACTTTCCTTTTAAAGAAGCTTGTAAGTTAGATTCCCACATTTTTTTCTGCATAGTGGAGTTCTGTGGTGGATGCCTTGCTGCAAGCCAGTAGCAGCTGCTCTCCAGTCTTCTCCAGGGCATGCTTTCCTAATACTTAGAGGAAGTTTTAGGAAAAGGGAAATGTCTGTTAGAGAAACTCTGAGAAGGGGGAGGGTGGTTAAATTATGTTGAACAAAACATGATAGCAATGAAGAAATTATTATACCTACTCCTTTTGAAGGAAGAGAGGAACAATGGCCTGTTGCATTGTCTATGGCTCTGCTGTGCCTGGGTAAATGCTGAGCAAACCAGGAAAGCAGAACATGGCGATTCCGAATGGGGAAGTGCATCTTTGTTTTGCTAGATACAGAGGGGCATCTCTTGCCTGAAATAGTTTTCAGTGACTTCAGAAGACTTAGAGCTCTGGTTTGCTGCCTGTCCTCTTCTAAGCAATACTTTGTAGTTTATTTGTAGTTCTGCCTGTGTGCTGGTGGCACTGGTCTTGTTTGGATAAGGTTTCTTCTCACAGCATTTCTCTGTTGCAGTGCAGCACTCAAGCAGCACTAGCATTTCCCCGACAAATGTCGTAGTAAAATCTTTGAGACAACCCAAATTGTACGGGATATTTGTCATTTACTTATATTGTTCTGTGGCACACAAAGTACCAAGCAGTACCACTTGAGATGCTGCTCTGACAGTGCTTTTTTAATAGTTGCAGAATGATCCCTGCTGCCCCCACAACACCAAACCAGCTGTCTGTGTGTATCCCAGGGCTGTGACTTCACCAGCAACTTTTAATTTAAAATCCAAATATTGGTGTAAGTTCACCAAAGGGTAAAGCAATAAGTGTAGGGACTGCTATAAAGGGGCAAGGCTTTTCCAGAGATCCTGAAGACCTGTTGTTCCTTAGCCAATTTGTTGTTGCAACCTGAGGACGGGCATCCTGCTAGTCTCACAGAGGGACAGAAGAGCAGACTGGAGAGAGATTAGCATTGTGTGTCAGATATTTCTGTTTGTGGACTGCAACCTGGGATTTTTGAGTAGTTGTATGCTAGTTATGGTATAGATGAACATGGTATGAAAAATGGAGACAAATGTTTATTCTGATGTGGTACCCAGATTTAATAAACCCTGACAGACAGTCAAGCCACAGGAAACTCTGAAACTGTATACCAAAAGATCTGAGATTACTGAATTGCTTCAGAGAATTTTTTAATTACGAATCCCTCCTCAATGCACCTTCTTCAGTGTCCCCACAGAGATAAACTCAAAGGCAAGCAGCACTTAGAAGGCTTTTTAGTGGAGAATTGCATTTGTGAGACACACTTTTATGTGGCAAACCTATAGCATTTCAATGAAATAAAATGCCAAGTTAATAAAAGTGCAAAGAAAATAAATCTGTTGTGGTTAAAAAAGCTGGGCTATATTTTCTTTACATGCACTACAACCCAGAAAATCAGTTCTGCTTTGGAATGCATCTTCCAAACCATAATGAAATTTGGGATGGGCTTTTAAGATGTTCAGTTTCCTTTTCCTTAGCTTTTCAGATGCCTATTCTTGTGCAAAACCTGCCACAACTCATGTCCTGGAAGAGCTACACAGTATTCTTCAGCCAGAATTGCTACACCCACAGCCTATTATGGGAGTGGGTTACAGGTCCCTCCAACAAATTCTTTATTTCTTCTGGTATAAAAAGTCTTTGGAGAGGGAGAGGTAAGTGGCCTGTTTTGTTCACATCAGAGGTCGTTCCATTGTATTTGATCTAGCTGTGAATGACACCAGAACTGTTGGGATGATGCTGTGTTTTTCTAGCAGAACTTGAGCTGAGAACAATCACCCTTCTGGTTGTAACTTGAACCCTGTGAACTGACACTGTGCTTTTTCCTTAGGTTGTGAAAAGGTAGAGATTTTGTCCCCCTGGAAGTTACCTGTCTTAACTGGGCACTGACTCTGATTGCTAATTTTTCTTTGAAATGCTTATTTAAGTGCACTGTCCTGTACGTTTGGAGGACTCTTGGGTTTTGAGACAGTGTAAAAGTAGTGCACTTTTTTGTTGTTTTTTTTTTGTTTGTTTTGGTGAGATTGGTCTTCCTGCTGCCACTGCACTTACCTCTCTATAGTAGTAATTAAATATTTGTGTGGTTGGAACAGGGGATGATGTTCCTATGGCTGTGAAATCTTGTGCAGGCTGACCTGAGTAAGCTGGCACTGGAGTTAGCAGCCAGTGGTGCTGGGACAGTGCCTAAGCAGTTGATATTCCACCTGATACCTGCCCAGTTTGGGGAGTTTTAGGGCTGTGTCATGTGGACATATCTTTTGGCCCCTGCAGTTCTCTTAGAAGCTTCATAAGAGGCAACAAGAAGATGTAGGATACCCTGTGTTTTAGGAATATGATGAAATGGGCAAAGTTAAGTTAATTGAAATAACTATTTGGGGACCTTTAAGGTCAGAGCTCTGAACATCTCATCCTGATTGTTGGGAATGAAGAGACAGTTTGGCTTGATCCTCTTTACCATTGCTTGTCCACTGGCTGTGCTACACTGTTTTATAGGTTATGGGTTGCCTCTAAGTGCTCTACATGTGGCACTGAGAAACATTTACTCCTTCCCAGCATGAGACACAATCTATGCTCCACATTGCCCGTTTCCATTGCTTATTGGAAAAATCACTGGAATTAAGTGTTTCTACTTCCTGTGAGAACTGTAAGCATGAAATCCTCAGGGAGGGTTTTTTTGTGCCACAGCTGTTGGCAGTCACGGTGTCCATAGTCTGCCGGTGGGGATGCTTACCCTGGTGCTCCTCCTGTTTCAGTGCTGTGGGTTCAGTATGAGTCCTGGAAGAACAGTCCTGACCAGTTTGTGCTGCAGGTAGAGGGCTGAAGTTCAGCTCTTGCTGCGGTGTGTTCCTCACTGGTTCCTGAGATTCATGCCCTGGTTTAAGCACCTGGATCTCACTGGTAATTACTTGATATAAATTTGTTCAAAAAATGAAGTCTTTGAACTGCTTTCTATTCCTTCACTTTTGCCTCTTAAAATACTGCCTTTATAACAAAGTAGTTTAATGACATTTTGAGGCAATTACAAGTTCAGAAATTGAACTGCTAGAGGTGAATTTTTTACTTTATTATTAAATACATTTATTGGTGTGATATCCTAGTCTCTGCTGAATAGCTTTGCTGTTCAGCCGTTTCCCAGAGGAAAAGGTTCCATCTGAACATTCCCAGGGGTGCAGGGGCCAGGCAAGTCCTGGTGGGCCTCAGCACATCAGATGAGGATGTTTGCTACTTCAAGCCTGGATAAACCCTACTATTCTATTTTCCCAGGTTTCCTGGCTAGCTGCTTAAGCACAATGCCCTCTGTTCACTGTCTGTATGTGCCAATCAATTCATGATACAGCTGCCTTGGTGCCTTACAGCCCAGTGCAGACAGCAGTGTATCCCACAGCTCCAGAATGCAATCCAGCGTGGAAAAGGAGGCAAAAAAGAAACTTTGTGAAAGTTCCCAAACCACGTAGCTTTCTGGAGCTACTACAAGAACTGTGCATAAAGCAATAAAGCAATAAAAAATGCTGCCCCAGCCCACCTTTCATTAGGCACATTTTTTTAGGCACAAGCTTTACAGAGTTCAGATTCCCTTTTGTGTGGCTTCTTGTCCGAATTGCGCATTTGAATGTCTGCCAACAGCTTTTTTTCTTACCTGATGGTGTAGGCAAACAGTCACCTCTCCATTTTTTTCCCGTGGTGCTCAACTTTCCGTCGTTTGTTCAAGTATTGGCCTCTCCCCACTCCCGTTCCCTCCCCAACTCTTTTGAGCTCTGTGGTCTCTAAGCCTGACACCTGAGCCTTTGTTCTGCTTCTGTGGAAATATGATTCTTTCAGCTTCCTCCAGATAAGTTAGGGAAAAACAGCTTTATCAAGGATATTGCTCCTCTTTGTTCTCCCCAGGTAGCATTGGTTCAGGTAGTGATAATCTTTAATAATCAGCCTGTTTTGAGACAGATCTTCCTATACACTTCCTACCTTCTCCAAAATATGTTGGATAGCACACAGAATACAGTGAAAGGTTTAAGAAAAGAGGCTGTTTATAAAATCAAATTGAAATTTGTGTATCATACAAAGATTGATTCCCCAAACTGTTTTTCACCCACACTAATTATGGAAAAAAATGGGCATATTTATACACACAGTGTCTCTCCACAAGTAACAAGCTTCCATCATAATGAGCTGTTAATTAAAGTTGGTTAGACTAACAGGTATTACTATTCTGATAAGGTTAATGTTAAAAAAAATAAATTGTCATTTACATTTGACTGATCTCAAGACATATTTAAATGGATACTTTTAATTTTGTGTAATTGTTACCCTGAGGTATTCCCTAGAGCTACACAATTATGTCTGTGAAAAAAATATATAGTCTTATTGTCAATAGCTAGAAAAAAAGAAAATCCTGTGTGCTTATTATGTCTTTTAGCTCAATACTAAATCTTACAGAAATAAAACCCCAGGAGAGCTGAATTCGTAATTTGGAATGTTATGCAAATGGAACAACCACAGTTAGAAGTGGAAGAAGCACTTCATGCTAAAACAATGAAAATGCATTATAAATATGACCAATTGTATTTCAGGTAACAGTGGCAGAAAAAAATTAGACACAATGAATCAAAACAATGCTAAGAGTAATCAAGAGCACTAACTAGGAAGACATTTTGGTAAGAAGTGCTTTCAAAGGCTCAAGGTTCTGAGAAACACTCGAGCAGTCTTTCAGATAGCTCAGACGCAGCTTATGACTGCAATGTGCAAACAGCTTTGTGCTGTTAGCAGAAGTTAAACGACTGATAGAATAAGGAGTATATTTCATATACCTCCTCCATGTGAGTTCTCGCAGAGCAGAAAGGGCAGCTGGCTGTGCCCTGCAAGGCCTATGTTAGATTCAATTTATTATGTTCTGCATGTAATCCAAAATGTAATTGTGAGGGAGATTAATACCCTGAGCCAGGTATTTTTCTATGCAAGGAAGACTTCATTTCATTAGAGGAGGAACAGAGCAGAATGGGAAAGCCTCCTCTTGCAGTTGTTCAAGATATGCAGGTACTAATGTGAGATTTATGTGCAGTTCACAGGACTGCAGTCAAAAGTACATGGTATTACTAGCAGTGGGATTTACTGAATGAATAAAAGAAGTGGTAGAAATATTGTCTCTGAATGCATTCTAGAGCTAGATTCAGATTTAAAACTGATGGCAGTAATACAGGGAGCAGTCATGGCTGTGGAGGAGGACTGAGGGAGAAAATTGGACCAGAAGTACCTTCATTTTTCTAGAATCTGTTGTTTTTGGATAAAGTGACTTAGTTTAAAAAAAATGGCCACAGAGACTTAGAGAACAACGGAGAATTAATTCCTGAGGGAGTGGAAAAAATCAGTAATATAGGTTTTTCTGCTTGAAGTACTGATTTTAATAGCAACCTGTTGGATTAGTATGTTGCCATCGTATGTTTCTGGTACTAATCCAAAACAAGAATGTGTTTTGTGTTTTTTAAGGGTTTCCTGGTAAGGGCTGAAGCTGGACTCGCCTGGGACAAGTACATTTTTAAGGAACACAGTGGCAGTTGGAAGAGTATATTTGAAAATTGTCCTCATCTTTCTGTGCACGTCACTATGTCACTCACTGAATATAAACATTACTCTTCTTCTCCTCCAGTTTTGCTCTCTGCCTCTTCTCAGCACCCTTAGGCTCACCCTTCATATCATGATCTTCAGTTCTTTCACCGCTCTGGACCTGGGGAGCTTTCCTGGCTGTTCCCTGGAGCCCAGCTTGTGCTCCTTCCTTCCTTCTGTTAGCAAGAATGGCTGCCGTGGGGGAGCCCATGGGGATCATGTCTCTCCTTTGTGCTGCCTCAAAATCCCCCGTAGCAATTCTGGCCCCTTAAGCTTGGGAAACATTAGGGTGGTAAGGATGAAGATTTTTTTTTTTTTAATACAGCTCTGCAAAATGCTAATAGCAGGTCATATTTTTCATGGCAACTTACTCTTCATAAAACTTAGCAAAAAATGTTTAAATTCTCAAGTGTCATTGACTTCGGGGGCATAGTGGAGAGCTAAATTCCTAGTCAGTTTGGTATGTGCAATTATGGGGTTAGATCTTGCAGACGGAGCTGATTATTCTTCCATCATGTTTGGTTACTTTAAAACAGGCAGGGAGAAAAACTTTTAACTGGTGCTTGTCATGCATCTGAAGAGGTTTACTCTTGCTTTGTGCTGGGGTTTGGCTTGCACTTTGCAGATAAACTGACTTCATTCATCATGTCACATCAAAATTGAGAAGCATGTAATTTTTTTAAACATATGTTACAGGTTCCCTATAGCTTATAAAAAATTATTTTGGTCTGATTTTGAATTTGTTTGCTTGGGGTTTTATCACAAGTACCTACATAAACATCAGTGTATTTATATCATGCTTAAATTAATGTAAGGTGGAGAATAAGCAGACTTTTACAGAAAGCTACAGTGAATGCTGGTCTTTTACTTGAAAGAACTTCATTGGACATTGTCCTGGGTTGAAGTATTCTGTTACCATCTTTGTGAGCTGTTGGAACCAGGTGGAGCAGTGTTTTCCCTGCCTTCTCCCTCTGTACTATCTCCTGTTAATGGGCCATCAATGCCTCACCCCATGACTNGTTGTGTCCATTTTTTACTATTTTAAGAAGGCAACGAGTACTAAAATGTTATTTTTGTAAATAGGCTTGACCTTCAAAGCTGGGAGCTTCGGTGGTTCCCTGAGGCCAGCTGGGCTGGCTGTCTCTGAACAAGAGTTTCCATACCAGTTCAAAATTGTCCCAGCTGCAGCTCTCCAGAACTGGTCAGGCTGTGGTTCAGTCAGTGTATGGGCAGCTCTTTGCCTATGGCAGCAAAATAGGTGAAGTCTCACTTCTCTCTTCCCTTTTCTTTCCTCACTCATTATTCTGTCTCTTAAGGACAAGTCTAGAACTTGATGGACTCCCAACCTCCCATGCACCCCCAGCCCCCTCACTGGCATGGCAATATAAAAAGCAGAAAGGCCTTGGCTCTGGGTAAGCCCTGCTCAGCAATAACAAAATCATCTCTGTATTATCAGCCCTGTGTTCAGCACAAATCCAAAACACAACACCATACCAGCCACTCTGAAGAAAATGAACTCTACCCCAGCCAAAACCAGCATGTGGAAGTTGTTATCTTTAGGAGCCATGCTGAGCTTATTCTGAGTCTGTGCACCTCTGAAATGGTATTTTGTAATAGAAATGTGATGAAATGTATTTGTAGGCCGTATCTTTTTATTTGACAAGTTTTCTGATTGGAAGGGACTCTGATCTCATTAGTATGTGATTGCAAAGGAAAAAAAGGATAAAGAAAGTGGTTCTCTCTTGAAGGAACTCGGGTAAACTGGTGCAGGCCTATGATTTACCAGCAGTCAGTTTAATGTATGTTTCTAAATACTACTTTTGTATAATACTTCATTTAAAGAAAACTACATTAGTCACTTCTCAGCAGCACTGGCTGTATGCAACTTCCAAAGCCAAAAACAGGCAATCAGACCTGCTTTGCTGCTTTTCCTTTTGTCATTTCCAGCAGACATCTGCCCTTCAAAACTGTCTTCTTCACCAGTGTCTACAGACCCCGATTCCAAAGCAGATGCACAAATGGTCCTGTGTGGCACATGATTGTGTATGCACATGCGTGTGCACACCCACACACCGTTTGTGCTCGGAATTTTATGTACCCAGATACACAGGACAGCACCTGTAAGTCTAGAGTCACAGACCCCCCTCTGTACACTGTTCAGATGGATGTCTGCTTGTGAAAACTTAGCTCTTAAGCTTTGGAAATTTACAGGAAAATGAAACAATGATAAATGAAAACCCTAGTTTCTGGTGTCCCAGGTTATTTCTTATATTACTTTAACTTGTTTTGCTTATTGCAAAATGCAGTATTTTTTTCCCCCACAGTTTAATAAGTTTTGTTTTCTCCGCTTTTGGTAGCAAAAAAGTACCTGTGATTCTCCAATTTCTCTAGAGTTATCCTTTTTTTAACTTCTTCTTCTGTGGCTAGCTTACTACACTGTTTTTTCCTGGTAGGAATGCAAAGTTATTTAGCCTTTGTTGCCTCAGCAATTAAAAAGCATTAGGTCATGCTCCAGTTGTAGTCCTCTTGGGTCTCTTCTTCAGTGCTACCGAGTTGTTTGCAAATATAATGGGTGATAGTCCTGTGTTAAGAGAGATGGATTCATTGTGACAGCCCTGTGCTTACTTCTTCATAATGAGTTGATTTTAAATAATTTATGGGCAAAAATGTGCTCCCTTGAAATTTCTGGCTGTACCTGTCTCCTTGACATCTTAATGAAGTTCTGATTAGTTGTGGACATGTTAAATATGAGCCAGGAGACGTCAGAACCAAAAACCAAGAGGGAGAAAGAGAACAATATTGCATCACTGACTAAGACATTTAACTGCTTTAGTTCTCCCAAAGTTTACAGGAAGCCAAGCTAGTGTACACTCTGAACAGACCCCTATTTGGGGTGTGCATGTAGGGTAAGACAACCCTTTCCTGCATGTTTTGCACCAAATCTCTATCCTGTGCACCTACCTGTGGTGGCAGCAGCAATAGAATCGAGTTTTATGGGTTGCTTTGCTGCATCTGATACCATGGATCTAAATCCTGTTGTTGCCTGAAAATTCAGGTTTACGCATATACAGATTTTTTTTTTTAATATAACTTCTAAAAGTCTCTCTGGGATGAATTTTCCTTGATACATAAAACTCCTCCAGCAGTAAATTAAATTAAAGTTCCCTTTACAATCTCCCTGTTGTGAAAAAGTCCCAGGATTGCCTTTATCAGCTCTGTATGATTATAAAAGACCAAAAATATCATTACTTGAAGACATCCACCATGCTTTTGGTGATTGCCTGACATCCTCTGAGGTTTTTTGTGAGCAGATGCCTGGTTGCCTTTTGTGTTGATCATTTTGCCTTTTTACTACACCTTCTTGGGAAAGAGAACCTGATCTGATTATGGGGAATGTCCTAATGGGACCTGCTGGTAAAATTACGAAATGGAGAATGATTTTTTTTTCCTAGAGATGACATCATCAAGCAATGAAAGTTAGTACAGTGTAAATAACTTGTCTTGACAGTGCACAAAGAAAATGGTCACAAACTTACATGCAAATGTCCAGCTGTGTCCAAAAATGAGAGATCAGCCATAAATTCAAGAGAAATACCCCTCTCAGTAAATTTGTTGTTTCTTTTCAGACACCATCAAGTAGAGATATGATGAACTAGCCTGTTCCTGCCAAGTTTCAAGGCTACTGCATGTTGTTAAAGAAATGGTATTTTGACATTTCAGAACTTGTGGGGTTTTTATGCTCTGAGTCAATCCAAATTGATTACTTGTCAGAAATTCATGTTTCAAAACTTTTGTTTTGGAAACACCAGTGAATCAGCAATTGTCTGATGGTATTGGTCTACCTGAGAAGCCAGTTGCCAGTATGTAAGGCAAGAACATACTCCCTGTATCAGTTCTTTGTGAGAAAGGTGACCCAAGAGCTCTGTGGCCACTGCAGGGTTTCTGAACTGTGCCAGAGGTAGGCTGAGAGGACTGACTGGTTTGAACCATGACCATCCCTCTAGCTCAGGGATTTCTTACCCAACACTTCGGTGTCAGGACTCACAGAGCTGAAAACTGGACTGGATGGTGAAAGTACTGAAACTTTATTAGATCCATAAAGTTTTGGGAGCTCCCAGACATTACCTGAACAAAGGAAAATTACCTATCAATGTAATCAAAAGTATTTTGGAATGCTGGTTTCTCTTTCAGGGCCTCTTATCATATATTGGATTTTTCTTTATGAGTGTTCCTTATGACTAAACTTGTATTGTTAGGAAAAAAACCCAACTTTGACAATTAAGATGTGTTTTCTTTTTCTCCTGTGGGAAACTTGTCATCACTCAAAACATTACAGAAATTTTAATTTCACTGGCTAGATCTGGTCAGCCAAGAATTCTTGCACTGTGCAGGTACCTTGCAGGGAGACAGAGCAGTTAAGAGACAGAAGCTTTACAGTTTGCTCTAGATCTTCTCAAATTCCTCATGGAGACACAGGTAGTTTCAAGCTGTCCCCATAGCTGACAAAGTCACTTGAAGGTTCTACTTCATTCTTCTTCTAGTGCCATTGCTGAATGATGTCTGTGAATACGCCATGGGCCCTGCTGCCCTGCACACTCCCTGCAGGACTCTGATTTCCCCTCCCTGACACATTAGTTCAGTGGCAGCCCAGTGTGCTGGTGCTTTCATAAGTGTTTGCTGTTGCTGGTGACCTGCACAAGCTGGTTTCTTCAATGAGAGGCTTGGTATTCTTGGAGAAGAGAGAAATGAGCTGGCTTTTCTTTCGTTCACCTTCATGTGAAATATTTGTAGTGAAAAGCGCAGATCTTGCTCATTCAGATGGAGAGATACTAACTTAATGGGTATTAAGCAAATAAGCTGAGAGAAAGAACCAATATGAGTATTTTTTTCTTGTTTAAATGTTAGCTAGCTCAGCTTAAAGGTCACTTCTTCCATCCATTTTTGCTTAACAAGTTGTTAGAGATACACACAGTTTCTTGAAATGGAAAGTAATGACTCTTTCCCCATTATGCAGTTCTAATCTATACTGCCCTCAGAGATCTGAGTCTTGCTTTGTCTTGATTTCTAGCTGGGAACTGCAGTAGAGCTGTAGAAAGGTGTATGGAGAAGCTTCTCACACTTAAGTAAGGAGTCTTTGGGCATTAAGCCTGTGAAGCCTTTTAGGAGAAGCAGAAATACTGGGCACCCTCCCTCAGGATGCCTTTTGGTAGTGTTATAATTACCTCAAAATGCATTACACCTTACAGCCGTGCTCCACACCAGGGAAGTTAGGCTGTGGTAAGGAGGATGACAAGAGTTTGATATCTCTCCTCCCACTCCTCTCTGGTACTCTTCTGCTAACTTCCCACATTCATGCTGCTGTCTCCAGGGATTATGTTTGTCAGTCTGCCACAACCTACAACCAGCTGTAATAATCCCTTTACACATCTAGACCCAAAAGTTTGTGCCAGAAGTGGGAGAGCTTATTTTCCTACTTTAGAATAGCTTTGCCATTTGGTATTGAAATGCAACAGTTCTCAAAAATACCTTGCTTAGGTTTTTTTTCCAGAAACATTGTGATGTCAAATAGTCTGTATTCGCTCATGCAAGGATCATTGTTTTACAGCTGATTAAGGTTTTCTCTATCTCAAGTGCAAGGTAAAATGGCCTATGGACTACACATAGACTGAGGCTGACTCAAGACATTAGGTGAAGTGTGTGTTTTGTCACTTTTAAAATGTAACATGAATCAGTCCCAGTCAACTAAATTGGATTCAAATGAATATATTTGGTCAATCAAGTGGAGTGGGGAGACTCGAGGTATTTCTGTAAGGCAAGGTACTGTGTGTCTGACCCTGTCAGCTATTTCTGTCAGCGAGCTGCAGTAGATTTCTCTGACAAAGCCACTCCATTGTTCTTCTTGCAGACTTCTACTCAGCCATTGTGTAGAAAAAGGGAAAAAAGAGAAAAAGGGCTGCACTGCATCTTTAGATACAGTCTTTTTCCCGGGACAGGCAAAAGTTGAACCCTTATCACAAGAATATAAACCCTAGGGGATGCTGTCTTTAATTACAATAATGCACATTCTGATTCACTTTGTAGGAGCAAGGGAATGGGGTGGGTGGTGGAGCATCCCAAACTATCATGAACTTAGAGCTTCGATAGGAAAAGTATGTCTTTATGTTTTGTAAATATCTGTCATGTAGGCTTTCACAGCAAGTAACTATTTTACTAATGGAGAAACCAAAAGTAACAGACTGTTTTCTCTTTCAAACAGCATCCTTGAACTAACATTTATTTTGTTCAAAGGCAGCAGTATAACATGGGGAGGCAAGAAGATCCTTTTGACATTTTATGAATGCTACAGCAGTGTAGTAGCAAGGTGAGGTTTGCAATGTTTCAAAGCCTTATTTGTTCTTCAGTATCTTTTTGTCTCATGTCTTTGTGCAAAGAGGCAATGTCAAGGGAAAAAGTAAGCCTTTAAATATTTTAAAGTGCTCATTTAGGATTTATTTCTGAGAGAACAGAATCCTAAATGTCAGGCGGAGTTTGATTGTTCTCTGTAAAATCATGATTAAGAATTAGCCTCATTTGATATTTTAAGCACTTAGACCTATCCAAAGAAAGTCAAGTGAAGAATTATCTTAATTTAATTTTTTAAAAAATTTTATCTCTGTCTGTAAAAAATGTCATTATGCCATTGCTGAATGCTCTTATGCAGGCTGTGCTCAGTATTAGTATATCCAAAGCATACACAGGCTTCACTTTGACTGCTCCTTTTATGAATATTTTAGGAAACCTCCTAAAACGTTATTATATGACATCATTAAAACTCTGCTACTGGTTTCATTAGTAACCAACCAGCCTAAAGAAGTTTTTGATGTCTTAAACTGTGCTGTCTAGCAGTGTTTGGAACCACAATCAGAGTGTGTCTGCAGCATGCTATGAGGCATAGAGCAGAGAACCACTTGGACAAACTTCTGCCTCTCATGGGTTCACGCTCATGGCTGGCTTTTAGAGAAGTGCATTTTGGACAGTCATCTCCAGCTGTGCCTGTGTGTACAGCAGTTCTCCCTCAGAGCCGTGCCCTTGCAGGTGTCTGTAGCCAGACACAGAATATAAACAGGAACTTCCAGAGATTAAAAAAAGAACAACTGCTGAAGCTCCCTCCAAAACCTTAATCCAACCGCCCCTGCCAACTTTCTGCACCTCAAATAAGAAGCCTACATATAGTGTGTGACTGCTCTGGGAACTGTGTAAAGAAGTGCATTAGTAGTACTCTCCTGTGATGGGCTGGGCTGTCTTCATCAGCTCTGCGGGCAATGGACATAGCACAAAAAAATTAGCTAAGGCAGTGGCTTAGTGCAGTCATATGCTCAAGAAACTGTGAGAAAGAGAAGAGAATAAAAAGTTTTTTATATCTACCTTTCTTTTTTCTTTTTTTTCCCCCCTCATTTTTAAAACAGTGTAATTGTGAAGACTACTTCATTGTATTACATGAATTATTTTATTATATTAATTACATTCTACATGGAAGAATCATAGAAGAACTTAATTTAGTGCAAGGTTTTCATTACAGAATGTTTTAATTCTTTGTGCTGTAGCAGGTAAGAGTACATGCTGAGGCAAGATTACCACTTAGTGGTATTATTGTTTGGTTTAACTGTTTCTGTCAGAGGTCACAGACGAGGAGAGTTTTGGTTTGACATGTTTTTTGTTTTGATTTATCTTTTTTTGGTTGGTTTGGAGTTTTCTTTTGTTTCATTCTTGGTTAGCAGCATTTTTTAGCTGTGAAATGGCTTCAAGGTATCTCAAGATTCCTACTTCCTACTGCAGTGATTAAGAGAAGTAAAAAGATTTGGCAATCTGTCGTTGTCCTCTTCTCTGACAGTAGTTTTGTTACTTGAAGGAAGTGATATGCAAATAATATCAAGTGTAAATTGAGCAGAGAGGGTCCCTTGGTTGCAGCTCAGTCTGCTTTTTCTAAATCCTCCACGCAAAAAGCTGGTGTTGCTGTGACTGACAGGGCAATTTCAGAGAGTAATGAGTAAAGATGGATGTCCCTGAGCAGTTAATCAAATTTCTTTTTGGCAACACTCTCTGTCAATATTTGAGGCTGTCATTTTAATTATTTCAGATTCCAGGTGAAGGAGCCATGGACTCCCCGTGTGCTAGATGATATAAAACTTGGTGATAGTAAGCAATAGGGGTCCAAAGAAGAAGTGGGCTTCTGAAGTACATTCTCTTAATGGGAATCAGTGTGCTTCCAGCTTCATCAGAAGGATGTTTGCCAATGGCTTCTGCTTGTGTGGAGTTGATTGTAGACCATGTACAATTGCTAGCTGCAACTGGAAAAAAATGCAAGCTAAAGGTAACCGTACGCTAAAATTCTCACTAGCTCTGTTCTTCATTTCAGAACATCTCTGTTCTGAAATGCCTTCTCAGGTCTTCTATCTTTCCACTCTGTATTCCTCCTTATATATGCAGGAGTCCTATTGTCCCACTGGCATGAGTGGAGGAGAGATAGCTCAAACCTCTGCCTGGCTCTGAACTTGTTTGCATCTTTTCATTCTTCCAAAGTGGACAGCTGACCTTGGAGGGGATAACAGAGATCTGAAGCATCAGTGCAGTAATTCAGCCAGTTCTGTCAGCAGTTTCCTACATTGCAAAAGCTGACAAATTTTACTGCCAGGATTCAGACATAGTCTCTGGAAGCTCCTATCTGGCAGTAGTGCACGAGATGCTCAGCCTTTGCTTTGCATCAAAGCAGAACTGAAGCAGAGAGTTTGTGCTCCTACACAGACGTAAGTTTTCCTATGTGCTGCAAATACCTTGCTGTTTAATTCTATACACACATGAATATGTATGCATATGCTCAGAAAAGAATCACAGAATGAAAAATTCTCCAGGAGGTGGAATGAAGAGCACGACACAGTGAAAATGCCAGATATAACCTTTGGTGCGTGCTTGTTTAAAACACAGTTTATCCTGTACAGCTTTATATACTTCCTGTGTTTATGCATGCCTGTGTGTGGGCATGCACACATATATTTTATCTATATATATTACTTCACTCACTACTACTTGAGATATGATGTTGCAAAATTTGTGGCTGAAAATGGCAGAGGAAACAGAAGCATCAAGAGGAAGAAGATAGCAGATAAACAAGCTCCAGGAAACTCTTATGAAACATGGGAAAGTACAAATAGCCTTCTTTCACTACTCGGCACCTGATCAGGCCTAGCAGACCAATGCCTATCTGTTTGCTAGCAGTAATCTATAAATCTATCTGAAACACTGAGGGTTCATGCATTTTTGCTCAGATGTACCCCAAAGTCCTGTTAAAATCAATTTGAAGACAATAAGACAATAAGAAGTTAGCCCTAAGAAGGAGGTGGCAAGGGTCAAATCTGGCTTGGTGGTTTGTTGTGGGATAAAGCACAGTTATACATTTAAACTTTTATTGCTGGCATTCAGAACCACTTGGGCAGTCATAGGATGTAGTTATGGTCCTGTTTATAAGTGGATTTCACCCCACAGGTTCTGAGCTTCTGTAATGAGTTATGTTAATTACATTATGTTGGGACTGCACCTTAGAGGAGAATGGGGTATGTTTAAGCTCAGTATATTTTATGTTTAGTTTTTGTTGTCTCCAAAGGAATAAATGCTCTCACAAACCATGCAAGAGTTCATTTTTAAGGCTTTCATCTTGTCAAGAATGAGAATTTCAGTGTATGAGCAGAAAAGCAAAACCCAACATTCACTCATTTCCAAGATATAAACTTTAATATCCTTTTTTCTTGCAGACAGAATGTTTTTCTGCTGTCACACTTCTTTGGTTCTTTCTTGCTTTTTACATCTAGCAGCTGAGTCCTCAGCTTAAGGTTGCAATATCACAGTAAAAATATTTAACTTCATACACTGAAAGCTTTTTGCACTTTATGGCCAACCAAAGCCAATAGAATAAGTCAGAGACTGTCAAGTGAGCAGCTCCTAGCAGGGTCAGAGAGCACACCAGATCTTTTATCAGACATTTGATCACCCAAGTTTGATTTCTCTCATGAAGCACTCTAGATGAAAACCTCATTTCTTTTACTGAACCTTTCTGTCCTGACACCAACACGGCAGTCCCTGCACTTTGGTGTGGGATAATCACTTTTCTAATGTCCATGCAAGAAGAGTCAGCAAGGGAGAAAACTGCAAGATAACTTGCAGCTTGTAAATGAGTCTTTTAGCTGGCCCACTTCGAGCTTGATGCTATGCTAGGAGATATGTTCCTTCTTCAGTTTGGCATGGTAGCATCTCGCTGGCCCTGGACCGCTGATGCCAAGTGTTGACAGAACTGCAAATAAGCTGAGATACTGAGCAGTGAACAAAAGCCACTACAGCACAAGTGTGTGTGATGAGAGAAGTGAGTCTCTAGCTAGCGCTCCTAGGTGCACACTAGTGATCAGCACTTCGTCTGACTTCTCAAGACTTGACAGATGGTGAAGTGCTTGTGCAATGAAGACTCATCCCTGGAACATTTGTTCAGAGAAGGGGAATAAATATTTTTCAGCTGAACATCCCTTTGAAATGCAAACCATTATCTTCGCAGGCTTCAGTTATCTCCTTTATGAGCCTGTCTCTATAACAATTCTTCTCAAGGAATGTACCAAACACAGTGGATGAGCTCTAGATCTAAAAGGCAAACCACAATCCTTTAAACCCTGACCAACCTAAGGAAAAAACAACAAAGAACAGCAATTTGAGTAAAATTAATAAAATATCAAGACACAGAAGCAATCTCCTGAAAGTTGAAAGCTGGATAGATGTGTATGGTAAAATAAATGAGCTGTATACATAGCTGCAGTTAAAAGACTGAAAATATTCCAAAGTTAGGTTCCACAGACAAAATATTTTTCAGTCAGTGGCTCTAAAGGCAGGGAAGAAGTCTCCAAAATTTGCAAAGGCGTGTGAGAGAAAAATATTTTCCCCAATTTGGAATGTAGTTGAAAAGGAATGAACCTTGTCACCAAAGGATAAGGAGGAAGTTAAAAAACACCTTCAATCCTTGCCTGCTGCAGATGACCCTGATTGACTTTGAGACACTAACAAAAGCTTAATCTTGTTTGCAGTGTATTGAGAGATGGCTGGGACAGATTGACTGTGAAAGGGTAGTCTCTGAGCTGAGCTCAGAATGAAGCATGAAAGGTAAATTGTTTTAAAAGTTCCAAAAACCATTACATTTTCCCTTGTAACTTTGCTTAAACCTTTTAAATTCTTGTCCACCCCACAAAGGCGCAAAGCAAATGCAATCGCTTTTGCACCCCAAGGAAAATTTCAGGAGTTCTATCTGGTAGATGGATGTGAATTGGGGAAGGACTGAAGACTTCAGGCAGTGAGAGCAAGGTTTCTATCACTGATAAAATGAAAAAATTACTAAAAACTAGAAATACATGCAGACAACAGGCATTTACTGTCATTAACAAATCAGATCTTAATTACTAACCAGTCCAGCACCCAAGCTCATTCCTAGAAGACACATTCCTAGAAAAAGAAAAAGAGATTTCAACAATTTTTGTCAGCCCCAGGAGATCAGAGAATGAGTTTACCTCACAGAAGTTCTTGGAAGTTGCTGTCAGCTTCCCTTCAGGGAGGGAAAGAGAAAAATTAGCTGTGGTGGCTTAGCAGTGTTACTGCTCAGGATAGGTTTCGTGTTCTCCTAAGTAACTAAAACACATGCTTAATGAAAAAAGAAAAACTGATTCATCTTTATTGGCATGGAACTGCAGCTTTGCAGCTAGGAAGGTCAAAACAGCATGGAGTTAAACAAGCCTGCCCCAAATCTGACTTGTACTGGTGTTTACCACTCTCTCTGGTAAAATACTGCTCTTAGCCAAGCTTTGTATCTGTTTTTATGGCAGTGTTGTGGAGGTTGTGGTCTTGACCAGCTAAGTGAGGACAGACTTTAATGTGTGGAGAGGTGAGTGGGGAAGGAGTCAGGGCAGTGGATGCCCAGCAGAGTCATTCTCTGTCTGATCTGGGATACTGAGAACACGGCAGATTTACAGGTAGCTTAGCAACCTTCACACTGTGCTGTGCAGTGCAGGGAAATTTCCTTTTCTACCTTAGGATGCTTCTGCCTGCACTCTGTCTTTTGTACCTTTATACCTCCAAAGCCACATAGCTCTTTGGAGGGGGACAGATCTAACCATGCCAATCAGGGTCTGCTTTTAGAGGTCCTATTTTGCATACCTTGCTATAAGGAATAATTATTTCCCTTTAAACTTTTCTTGAAATTTTCCACTCTTTTCTCTTCAGAGGTGTTTTTTTTATCAGAACATGAATTTATACATCTGAGATCAGAGTGCTTCATGCTTTGCTTCAACACAGATCCTTAGCAATTAGAAACTATATGAAAGGCAAGTATAATTGAGTTCTTGTCCTAGCAGTCTACTGGCTTTGTGCTTCTCCCTTTGATTCATAGGTTTTGTATTTTATCTATTCCTTTCAAGGCTTTTTCATTTTTCTCTCAGAATTTGTTACTTGTCTTGAAAAGGCAATACCCCTTTCTGTTGTCCTGTTTTTTGCTAAGCCTTCTGTTTTAACCTTGGAGTCAGAGAATTTCACACAGTTTTATGTAAACAATAGCCGATGTTTGTTTAACCGTATTTTCTTGTTTTGGTGTGTATTTTGTTATTTCCNTTCTGTGATAAGAAAAAGTTTGATGAGCATTCTTTTTCTCCAGTGTAATTGAGGAGGAAGTGGCATGTCCTCCAATCCCTTGTGGAGTTGAGAATCTCATAAAACATGTCAAATGTAGATAAACTCTCTCTTTTCCCTCCTTTCTGCTGGACCTAGCAGGTGTGAGCATGTCCTTTATTGTGCTTTCCCAGGCACACCTATCTGATGTTGCTTCCCCCCAAACATATCTACTTTATTTTCTTTTTCCTATACTAGTATCAGTTTAAGGCAGGAGTGCTTTAAGTCTTTCAAGCCAAGTAGCCAAAATTCAGGTTTGGCTAGCCACAGAATAGTTTTTCCAAGCACTTTCACTCAGCACTTCAAGCGCTAAGCCCAAGGCAGTTCTCTCATTCCTGTAGCAGGCAGTGCTGTTCCCACTGTCTGTTCATCTAACCCTGCTCTGTGCTCCCCTCTGCCCTTGCTCCCCAGCAGCACTGGGTGCTGGGCTATCGTGACAATGTAGAGGAAGGTGAGGAATGGCATGCCCTTTTTTCCTTCCCTTTGCATCAGGGAGGAAGAGGAAAGATAAGGCTGAAGATGGAGACAAACATGGTTAAACAAGTTGGGGTCACTGATTGTCTGAGCCCCTTGGGAGCTCATGTGAGATTTAGGAAGTGTGTGAGTTTGCACACACCCATGTCTCTCCTTTTCACACATACACATGAGAAGTGTACACAGACAATCATTGTCCATTTTGCTGTAATTTTTCTGACACAAACCCAACCTGTAGCCCACTGAAGTCATGCAAAGAAGTGATCACCACTAACACAAATTAGATACTTCACCACTGTAGCTCACATGAGTACCCTGGTCTGTTTTTACTTTGGGTTGAAGAACAGCCATGCTTTCACTCTGGGTCACTCGTTACATCCCTCCTCTGGATAGTATTTCACCATGATTTGTGCTTGCATAACATTGCACCTTCTACTTCTTTCAGAAGCAGAGAGAGAAGAGAATTAATACTATCAGAGAAGCTCTGTCAGTGTTTTATACTGCTTTCCATTATAAACTGGTATTTTTAAGTGAATGCAGGAGTATTTTTTGGTGTTGATTTAAACATGGCAAGTGATGTATCTGTTGTTTCTTCCATTTAAAGCCTATTACAGAACAAGTCTTTTTCTTTACATTTCTTATGTGATCTGGTTTCCTGCTGTGATTATCTAACACCTTCCCTTCTCCAGAAACAATGAAACTCTTCAGGGATTACATGTTCTGATTTTGGAGAGTGGCTAAGTGTGGCTAGACTTAAAACACTCAAGAAAGCCAGTCAGGGCTTCCAGAGAGCTGATGATGTATCAGGTATTTTTCCTCTCTTTGAAGAGTTTTCTTTCCTTTGATTTTTAGGATAAAATCATGATTGTGTTAACACAGCCGATGGAAAGTTGAAGTATGTAAACTGTATAACCTGTGATCGTGATCAGGGAAACATTTTATTTCAGATAAGAAATTTCTTTCTTTCTTTTTCACTCTGTTTATAACTGTTTCAGGTAGTGCCATCAAGGCATCACTATATATAAAATATATTTTTATATATATCTATATCCATAAAATATGTATAATATATTTTAAAATTCCCCCTTATCTTCTTTCCTGTTGTGTGATGATCTCCCCGCCAGGCTCCCGTAGGCAGTATGTACTGTCACTGTGGCTTCCATTTCTTCCAGTAAGGACTGGCACCTTTGGACAGCTGGGATAAGTTTGCTTCAACAAATTCTTCCTCCATATCCCAGCACATGCATGCTTCATGTTTTGGGCATGCTGCCAGCACCATACGTGCACACACCTCTCGTTCTGGGGAGTGCTACTTGCCTGAGAAATACTGGAGTAGCATGAGATGGAGTGCAGAGCGGTATGGGTTTAGTGAGGAGGGAAAAGGTGTCCTAAGCATAGAGTGGCCTCAGCTCACTATTCCATTTTTCAGAACACGAAATTTGTGGATTGTTAAGGCTTTCTATTAGAAGGCCTAAGTTTAAATCCTTGACATTTCAGTGGTTTTAAAAATTGCACCTCTAGAAGACATTGTCTCTCTGACTTTTCAGATTGGAGCCCAAACTCCGATCTTAAATATGTTTTGTTTGGGTACTCTAAAATTTTGTGGGGTCTTTCTATACAATAACACCTTGTTGTTGTAGGAACATAGGACATAGAGATGTCTTATATACGAATTAGAAATAAATAATTCTTTCTTTTTTTTTTTTTTNNNNTTTAACAATACCACCTACAAATTTAGATTACCAAAGGGGAAAGACAAATTTAAATTACCAAAGGAGAAAATAAATTGCTAGGCCATCATGTTAGTGGAATCTATAATTTTTATTTCTTTTTTTTTAGCCAGAAGGCTTGAATTTTTTAGGTGTTTGCTAATGAAAGATGGTCCATCAAAGGACCAGCATCTCAGGAATAAACTGTTAAACCTAAATTGAATGGCATGTACTTTCCATTTCATATTCATTTAAGTTTGAGATCATCAGAAACTTTTCTAGAAAACGCTCCAGGCAGCTGACTAAATTAAAGAGGGGAATTACTCACAGGCTTAGAAGACAAGTAGGGACATCAGCAATGAAGGATAAGTGTAAAGCTGTCTCTCTCTGCATAATAATTTTATTGCCTGGCTTGATGTATCATAATGTTTGAGATATATTACCCAAAGTAAGTAATACAGTGCACCATTAAACACATTATGTTGTAAATAATTAAGATGTGGAATGTTAAAACTTTTGGGTAGAATGTAATTACTGTATTCCATGAAAAATCAATGGCTACCCCAGCAATGTAAGTACACATTAAAAACAGTGATTCACAAACACACAGAGTTGGCAATAGCTTTATGAATATATTTTAGAGGCTGTTTTTTGCTTTTTTCTGATGAGATGGAGTGGCTCACATGCAGAAATTAATTGTCAAAAATTGTCTACCTTGAAGATTTGCTCTTTGTTTGAGTAATAAAGGATGCTTTCTACTTCAGTCAGCAGCAGCAGAATGCAGAGGTCTATGCCTGAGTCAAATATACAGTGCTTGACAGGACTGAGCATCGTTCACAGCTTGCACCCCACTGCACCCCACAGCTCTCTTGCTAGTTAAAAATAAAAGGCAGGCTTATTCCTGCACCTAAAAGGTAAATATATCGTGTGCTTACACTGGTGCTAAGGTGTGAGCAAAGGTGAGGAATGAATCCCTTATGATTTTTATTCTGCTCTGAGGAACTGGGAGCTCAAGAAATTAAATCTGCAGAAAGCTGTCAAGATCATTCAGTTGAACCAAACAGGTGATAGCATTGAAATATGAATTTAACATGTAGTTCTATCCAAATCTTCAGGCAGAGTTATGCTAGAAATTTGTATGACTGCATTACATATTAGACTCTGTCTAGAAGCATTTATAAAAGGCACCTCACATGCGTATATAAAACAACAGATATGTCAAAGATGAAATTCTGGCTTTCCAATTACTTTTGATGAGAGAACAATTTCAATTGCAGTTTATGCAGTGAGTCTGTTAGATTTGCCTTTCAAAGACTTTTGAAACAGAAAAGGCAGGGAGACCCAACATGCTGACCTGCACATCAACTTAGCATTTTGCTTTCAAGCACTTGTTAAGTCCTAGGGCAGTGTTCAGAGGAGGAGGATGATGTTGTGGGAAGCTCATTCATGAAGACTGTGATGTTTCCTGTTGGAAGGAGGTTGTGAGGATACAGCTCACAAACTCATGGCTGAGGCTGAAGAATTCCTTTAGGGTACCATAATCTTGGAATGGCCCACCAATACACCGAGAAAGTGAAGAATTCTACGTGCAATGCTCCATGGCATTCAGGACAGTTACTCTAGATGCCATGCAGATGCGGAATCAGAACCAGTCCCTTTATGTGCCTTGCTGCAGGATGCCTTCTTTTCAAGGCTTCCTACTTAGAAAATTGCATTACCTGGGCAGTCCATCAGTGCTTGGGCAACAGAGATCTTTAAGACACACTGGAAACCTCTTCTTATCTGCTGGCCATCTAATTCAGTTGTTTTACTTTGTTTTTAATTCTGGGTTTTTTTTCCCCCAGCATTGTTGTTTGGAGATTTACACTACTGTCTCTAATAAACAGCCATGGCAACAGGTATTGTAGAGATTAATCAGATAAAAGATACATTTAGTGATCATTCTTACGTGCAATTCCATTAAAATGAATAACTCTAATAAGCACCTGGCAGGCATGTTTTAGCATTTGGGTAATATGCCAGAAGTACGGTGTTCTGGGAGAGAATAATAGATTTCAGCCCTGGTGATGAATTCTTTTTTTTCACTCCGTGAAAGAATTAACTGTTGCTCTGTTATTTATCATTTAGAAGTCTCTGTAAAAGAGATGTTAAATGCAGTTTTGCATAAATTCTTTTGCATCCTTTTACCCAATAATTTGAGTACCTTGCAGTTGTCCATTAAAAGGATGCATCTCAGCTGTTACAGGAGATTCAACCTCTCTCGCATCCCATTAATTTCAGGAGAAGGAAGTGCAGAGTGGGAATTTTGCCTGGGTTTAGATAAGTGATTGGTTTCTTAAATCAAGGTATTCTCACAAAAATGTGTATTTGTGTTGCCAAGACACAGTGGAAGTATTTTGCCCTCTGATTTTTGGGGGTTCTGTTTATGGTCATGTGGTCGCATCAGCTGGCTTATCTGGATGGTCTCATTGACAGTCCTGATTTGCAAATACATGTGAACATTTTTAGTTTTTGAGGTTTCACTATTAAGTCTTCTATTTTTTCTTCTGTTTGTGAATAGGTGATTAACATAGAGCTGTGAAATATTTTATAGCTGCTGCCAACATCTCCATAATAAAAAATAGTCTTGTACCCTCTCTTTTATTTTTTATGCATGAGTGGTTTCCCCCTTCTCCAGTTGTTACTAATTTTATTTCAAGTGGCTAAAGAAATGAGGATTGACATTAATGTTTCTTCATATAATTATTCTGTGATTACTGAGACTCTGAAGGAGGGATGGAAGCTCATGTCAATGTACTTTATAGCTTTATTTCACACCATAAAATACTGTAACCTTGATGATCATATTCAGTTTGTGCTTTGTACCATTCAACCTTTCAAGTTGCTTACAACAGAATTACTTTGATTTCGTTTAATAAAGACAAACACATCTTCCGTTAGCCTTTGAAGTACATGAGTTTGTGGATGGTTTTTCTGAAATCATTGAATTTTGTGACTTTCTTGTCCTTTTATCTTTCCTTTTTTAATTTTATTGATACAAAGTTTGAGTATATTTTAAAAAGTTGCATCTTGTGAGCCCTACACTTACTCTAGAGGAAGTAAAAAACCAGTTTTTATAACATTAGACATTCTGAGGTCATTTGGGAGACATTAGTTTCTGAATGTGTTTGTGCATGCATGAACAATCAGTTCTGAGTTATTAACTGAAATCATCAATTAATCCTGAACTTAGAAATGGGCTTTCTGCAACATACAGATCTTGCTGTAGTGCAGCATTATATTTGGGCACAGAAAAGGTGTTTGTTTTATGCTAGATTCCTGGTAGTAATCTGATATTCTGAACCTAAATTTCTTAAGGAAGAAAGAGAAAAACATGACCAGATTTTAAAAGGAAAAAAAAAAAATAAAAAGCCTGTGTTTTATTTCTCAGGGATATGAATCTTTTCATGGCAATAACGTTTTGGTGAAATTGATGTTAAGTAGATGTTTTTTGTAGGTATTTTTTATAATTCCATGCATTTTACAGAACTTAACTAGAGTCCTCCTTTTACCCTGACCCCTGAAGTGTGGCAGGCTGGGTGAGGGTCTCCTCCTTTGCCCCACTCTAAGGGAATAATGGGCTATATGGTCTCTGGGGAGAGAAGGGCAATGATATGTTTATCCATCAATGAAAAACCTCCTAAATGGGTATCTTCACGTCTTGCCACCTCTTGCCTGCTTTCCCTGTTAGGATGAGACTCTGAGAATGAGTTTGTTGCCTGTCACGTGCATGGGTGTTACCTTGCACAACCAGAGGTTCTTTCCTCATGGGTCCCAGGCACAGTTTGGGGATCTTAATGCAGCATCTTTGTTGCTATTTTTTTAAGTGTTTGACAAAAATGGGAAGATATCAAAAGAGACTGTTCAATTCAGTGCTCACATCAGACCATTGTCTGAAACCATTAGGAAAAAAAAGAAAGAAAAATATATTCTTTTTCAAATGCTCAGGTTGTTCTATGATGTAGTTAAGTAATTAATTTTTTGACAGGGATGGTAGCTAAACATTGGAACAAATTGTCATGGGGAATGAAGTTATTTAAGTCAAGACTTGGTATCAGAAGAAGGTATTTTCATTTTCAGACATTTGTTAGGATGCTGGTTCAGACAGTTGGGAAGAATATGTTGTGGACTGAAGAAGTGGTAAGTCACAAATGAGCACTCAGAGCACACAACGATAAAGCTGGTGGTTGTTTGTAAAAAAAGGCATATTTGAGTTTTCCACAGCTTGCACTTCCCATCACACTTTGGTCATAAATTCCAAACTGTCCAATTAACTCAGAAGTCCCAGGAGACTTGTGACAGCCATTTAATAAAACAATATTTTTTTTAGTTCCTTTTGTGCAAGTGTAGCCTGTAATGCAGTATTTTGTTATGAACAGATCTCAAGCAAGTGCTTCTTTCTGTAACAGCATGTGAATTTGGGATGTGATTGCAATTGGTTTTGTTTTGTTTGGTTGTTAGAGCTGGCAAGGGAGAAGACTGTTTCTGTAGGTCTTTGAAGTCAAGAATGTTATGTAAAATACAGTTGGTCATATTCATGTTTAGAGAATCTGTAGGAGGTCACTGAATATATAAAACTTCCGTTTTCAGCCCAATTTATCAACTTCACCTTTAATACACAGAGCCAAAGACCTACAAGTCAGTTTAACTGAGAGGGCAGCTGCATATTTCTGTCAGTTCAGATGCTTTTGTTAAAGAAAACTGGGTGACTTTCAGTATGTTTCAATTGCATAACTGGAAATGTTTTCAAATAGGAATGCTGTTGGAGTGATCAGCTAATGAGGCAAAACCAAATTCAGAACAAATTTTTTTGTATTCATTTATTTTCTGCTTAGAGCTTAGTGCTTTACATCTATTCCTTATGATTTAGAAAATCTACCCATTTCTTAAGCAGCTCAGTGAAGAGTAAAGTGCTGTAGAGGCCCAGGCTATGAAACTGATAATATAAATTGGCAGTGGATATATCATATCATGACATAGCTGTTATGGGATATGGGGCTTGACTTAATTCACATAAAAGTCATAAATATCCATGGTTTTGCTAAAGGCTAGGATTAGGGACTGCAATGTGCCTTAGACCTGTGGGGATCTGAGAGCTTTTTGGGTAGTGTTAATAAACTGTGTCTCTTGAGGGGGAGTGTTTGAATGCAGTGGAACACTTTCCTTAACAGTGGCAATTTTGAGCCTTACAAGATGTGAAAAGCCTCATGTCTCTTAAGTAAAATGAAGAAGTCGTTCTTGTTAAAAGCTTACTTTATTGCAAAGCATAATATATTGTGGAAGCAGAAATCTGCATGTGGATTAGGCAGCTGATTGGCACAATGCAATGAATCCACTGGAGAATTTAGAGAGAATTTCATGCTGTTGGCACTATATGAAGGGTGTTTGATGGAATTTGGCTCTGATTTCTCTGGTTTGCCCAGTTATCAGTATGTTAAGCACAATACTCTTTCTCTAGTGCAATATAATCTGATTTCTAACTGTTTAATTGTATAGACTTGTATCATATAATTTCCTTTCCTTTCTTGCCTAGCAAAATTAATTTAATTGAACTATAACAAATATACTGCAGATTCTTCTTCTAGTGTTGATTCATGCTATTTTAAAGGGAAGCATAATTTTCCCCACACCCTTAGAAAAATACTTCAAAATAAAATTTAGAAAAAGGGATAGAAAGCATCTCCCAGACAAGTAAGTGACAAGCATTGATTCATTCAGCTGCAGTCAGCCTCTACGAGGTGTATGGGTACTATTGATGCCACTTCCAAACTGTATCAGAAAGAACCTTTGTAACCTAGGTTTGTAACCTGGCTTCCTATAATAGGTTTTGCAAAAAAAAAATTAAAATTTTTCTTCCTTCCAGATCATGTTTAGGCTAACCTTAGGACCAGGCTTTTGACCTGGATGTAGCCATGCCCTATATTGTTGGTGGCATACCCTTTATAGGAGATGTTTGTCAGCACTGTATAAGTTAATAGGATGTAGAGCCCTTATTTGAGGCAGTGAGTATGCCTCTGGGAAACTGGTTTTCAATGAAACTTGGGAATACAGAATAAGCATGTTTCAGGAAGAACGGAAAACCAGTTTTTGGTGAAAATTCACAGTAAGAAATAGGGATTGTAGTGAAACCCTGGTCAGAGATATACTGCTGGCTCAAGTGAGGGTTAAAGCTCAAAAATATGCATATATTCAAGTGACAGTTCCCTTCCCCCACAAATACTAAGAGTCTGGGAGGTTAGAAGATAAAGAAGCTGATTTGCATTTATTTTTCTGTCAAATGATATGAAAACTGCAAGTGTCACCTTCCAGCCCTGCAGCAGTTATCTATATCTTCATTATGGTTACTTTATTTGAAATTATTTTTGCTGTTTCCATAATACTTCAGTCACTTCATTTTAGATGCAGTAACTATTTAAAAGCTGGAACCGTGAATTTGAAGCATATCTAGCTGGTGAGCTAGATACTTAGAGGGATATTACAGTGAAACAACCTTGTAGTCACAGCTAAATTGATTAGATCAGAATGGACTTACGGGGCAATAGGATTGCAAAAAACTGTCTGAGTCACCCTATAGTCCCCTTAAAAAGGAGAAGTGGAAAGCATGCTCTAAAGGCTAATAAAAATTGCAGTGAGAACATTCCAAGCACAGAATGAATGACTTCATAAACAGGTTTATAGCGTAACTGGAGTCTCCAGACCATATAATCAACACTTAGCAAACCTTTTTAAAACTTGTTAAATGTGTTTCAGTGTGCAAGCACCTTGCATAGAATTCCATGGCATAAAATTATATTTTCTTCTGAAGCTGCTCATCCTACAAATCATGTTAGTAACCAAATGAGCAGTCTCTGTCAATCTTACTGTTCTTTTTCACTGCATAGTTTGCTTTCACTATTCGCTTTGCATTTATGAGTCCCCAGAGTTCTTCTGGCGTGGCTGGTTCTAATGAGAAGCACCGCAAGGAAAAAAAGGTACAAGTGAGTTTGTGAACATGGAATTTAAGGAAATTGTATTGTGCAGTGTGGTAAAATGCAGATAATTTGGCACTATGATTGCCTTGGCGGTGTGGCCTAACGTGTTGAATCATCTCAGCAGCGACAAAGTCAGTAGTAGAATGTGGAGGGAGTATGAACCTTTCTGCAGAGCTTAAGTCCTGTCTCCCTATTTGATGGAATAAACTAGAGGCAAGGAAAAAATGGTCAATTTGTAATTCTGTGATTATGAGCAGTTTATAATTGCTACATCAGTGAAGGTATTTGTACTGCAGCAGCAGATGCGAAGAAGACTATGACTAGCAACATTTTGATAACCAGCACTATTAGAGATGTGGCGAGATATTGGTGGTTGTTTGAGCGCTTGGTCACAGAAGGCAAAGAGTGGGATTTATTAACATCCTACATCATGAAATGATCAGAGCTGGAGCATAGGGAGCATGGGGGGGAACTTGATGAAGCAGAGTCATGGAATAAGCAACGCGGAGAAGGATGACTTGCTGGCACCACTGGTAAATAGAGATGGTGAGAAGTTGTTCTTTGAGTATGAGCTGGTCTGAGAGATTGGGGTTGTGTAGATAGGAAGAAAAAGATGGAATGTGAAGCTGTGGGCTGGAGGCTTTAGAGGTAGGTTTAGCTCTAAGGGAGGTGCAAAATTCACAAGTAGAGAAAAAAGAGAAAACAGATGGTTTGGGAGAAAGGTGATGATGACTGGAAAAGGGCATGAAAGAGTAGCTGCTGAAGGAAATTATGTACTAGTGTTTCTCCTGGTTTTGAGAGAATTTGGCTTGGAAATAGAACTGCTGCCAACCACACTTTTTAAGTTCTTTCTCTCTATAGGAAGCACAATGCAAAAGTTAGAGACAGACCTGTATATTTTGTATCATTATTTGAAAATCAGTAACCTTGAAAGACAAATTAAAAAAACATAAAACCAACAAACAAAAACCCAAACCAAAACCCAAGCTTTTAGGTAAAAAAAGAGTGCCTTTTTAAGACATAGAAGTAAATCCAGGTAGTGGTGTTTCAGGAGAAAAATTCTCTTTATAAGAAAAGAGAAGATACTTACCTTGTCATGAAGAAGGCTGAGTTTTTGTGACTGAGGGGATTTGTTTTGTCTAGAACTTGCTGACACATAAATGGTCAGGTCTGAGCATCTAGTTCATAGAATCACGAGAACAAAATTTCATTCACCGGTTGCCCTGTTACAAACAGATTCAACATTTTTAATCCCTTTTTCTTAAGAGAGACTCACTGCTTCTTGTTTTCCACAGGTAAGAGTAGGGCCATTCAGGGAAGGAATATCTACTATCTACTGAACTAATGTAAATTTATTAATATTTTTAAATCTCTGGGACACTTGAAATGCATTGTTTTGGTTAGGCAGCTGTCACAGAATTTTCTCTGATTCATCTGTCTTGTATGGTCTTCCAAGTTATTAATTACAATTATTTAAATATCTTCACTTGTTTCTAATACAGTCACATCACCCTGAGGGGGAAATACTCTACTTGTGCAAGAACAGAATGCTTTATTTGCTTCTAGTTCTTTTATAGTCACAGTGCATAATCATAGAATGATCATCAATAATCATAGAATTGTCAAGGTTCGAAGAGACCCTTAAGATCATTAAAGTCCAGCCATCCACACAGCATTATCATTTTACCCCTTAAATCACTAAACCACATTACCCAGATCCAGATGCCTCTTAAATACTTCTAGGGATGGTGACTCCACCACCTCCCTTGGAAACATATTCCAATACCCGAACAACAAAAACATTTTTTTAATATCTAATCTGAATCTCCCGTGTCTCAGCTTCAGGCCTTTTATTCTTATCCTCTCACTGTAATCACGGCAGAAGAGACCAGCTCTGCCTCACTACACCCTCCTCTCTGGGAGTTGTAGAGAGCAATGAAGTCTCCCCTGAGCCTCCTCTTCTGGGACTAAACAAACCCAGCTCCCTCAGCTGTTCCCCATAAAACATCCTCTAGTCCCTTCATGAGCCTCGTGGCCCTTTGCTGAACATGCTCCAGACCCTCAATGTCCTTTTTGAAGAGAGGGGCCCAGAACTGAGTGCAATACTCGAGGTGTGGCCTCACCAGTGCTGAGTACAGGGAAAAGGTCACTCCCCTGGTCCTTCTGGCCACACTACTGCTGATACAGACCAGGATGCCCCTGGCCTTCTTGGCCAGCTGGACACACACTGGCTCATGTTCAGACAGCTGTTGACCAGCACCCCCAGGTCCCTTTCAGCTGAACAGCTCTCGGGCCAGTCCTCCCCCAGCCTGCAGCGCTGCATGGGGTGGTTGTAACGCAAGTGCAGGACCAAGGACTTTGCCTTATTGGACCTCATGGAGTTGTCCTCAGGCCAGTGATTGAGTCTGTCCAGGTCTCTCTTCACAGCCTTCCTATCCTTGAGCAGATCCACACTCTCACCCAACTTAGTGTTTTCTGCAAATTTACTGAGGGTGCACTCAATCCCAATATCCAGATCATCCATAAAGATGTTAAATAGGACCGGCACAAAAACCAAATCCTGGGAAACACAGCTGAAGACCAGCCACCAACTGGATTTAGGTCCATTCATTGAAACTCTCTGGGCCTGGCCCATCCTGCCAGTGTTTTACCCATCGAAGAGAACACCCATCCAACTTGTAAGCAGCCAGTTTTTCTAGGAGGATGCTGTGGGAGACAGTATCAAATGCATTACTGAAGACCAGACAGACCATAGCCCTTCCCTCATCTATCAAGTGGGTCACCTTATCATAGAAGGAGATCAGGTTGGTCAGGCAGGACCTGCCTTTCAGAAATCCATGCTGGCCGAGCTTGATGCCCTGATTGTCCCACATGTGCCCTGTAATGGCACTCAGGATGATGTCTTCCATAACATTGCCCAGAACCAAGGTTGGGCTGACAGGCCCGTAGTTTCCCAGAACATCCTTCTGAGCCTTCTTGCAAATAAGCATTATATTTGCCAATTTCCAGCCTGCTGGAACTTCACCAGTTAACCAGGACTGCTGGTAGACTGCTGGGAGTGGTTTGGCAAGTTCCTTCGCCAGTTGCCTCAATACTCTGTGTTGTGATGCTGTTTTCATAGTTTTCAGAAGAATTCCTTCTCAAATTCCTGGTTTCATGACAATAAAGATGCTTGTAGTTTGTAACAATGAATTATTAGACTTGGCTAGCCATGTTATCATTTACAGTGGATCACAGTAATGTTGCTACATATTAGGCCTATCACATGATTGCTTCATGAATTCTTTGTCACTGGATCAGAGGCTTTAGTTACCAGTAGCAATGTCTAACCTGTTATTTGACTTTAGTTAAGAGAGATGAGTGATTTCTAAATCTTAGTGATTTGAAAAAGACTTGATTGTTTGACTGAAGATTCCATTACTCTTTGAGGCTCTTCTCTTCATTTGCAGAATCTTGTTCCAAACCCCAATTTATGGCATTAGACATCTGATCATTTTAAAATTAAATTTAAAGTTTTTAGCAAAGTATATTTAACAAATAAGGATTCTCTAATTGTTTTGAGTATCTTGTTTCTAAATCCCTAATTGTGACAGGAATATGATTAGGTAAAGCAAATTCAAACATCACTACAAATGTTTGGTTAATATTTTGTGCATGAACTGGTGAAATAAGCTCATAATTGTTGCATTTCCTATATCTGCTCCTGGCTTCCAAATGAAGAGATCCAATAGCATTCCTAAGAGGTCCTGGCAAGTTATCATTCATGGAGACAGTGCTGTGTAGTGTAGTGCATAGACTATTTAAGCCAAAATATTTTTACTTTAACCTGAAATAGTGCTGGTCACTGTAGCATAAGTTGAAACAATGAAATGCTAGCAAGCTGGTCAAGAAATGCCAGTGTTCTACCAAATTAAGCACATATTGGTGCTAGGGCTTCCACTGTATCAACTGAGCTTTCAAAAGGTCTCTTTCATGTAGTGGTTGGGAAAACCCTCTAGTAAGAATGCTGTCCATCAGGATCTTGCTAGGAAGATTAATTATGGCACAACTATGTTAAGTGCAGATATTAATTATTAATACAGAAAACTATTTTGCTAACTATTTTGCTATTTAAAACTTAAAACAGACATCCCAACTTCCTGTATTTTGAGGGGGTTTTTTACTATGATGAATTCCCCCATCACCATGTGATAAATAAACACTAGCTGAATACTGTGCTTCTGCTTTTAGAGTAATACATATTTGCAGACATATCCCTTCTCAACATCATCAGAGAATGTCAATTAATAGTAAAAAATGCACTTTTGTGAAGACTTGGAAAAAAAAATCCTTGAGAGGTAAAGATACGCTCACACAGGTCACAGTAAAACTCATCATAAGTGTGTATCTGCAAATCAATTATTCAGTGTAATGCTACAGTTCCTTTGGCTTCAATACTCAATCAGTACCTGAAACTTCTGAGGACTATTTTCCTCAAATAAATATTTTTTTTTTCTTTTTTGTTTTCTTAATAATTTTTTTTCCTGCCAGGACATAGGAGGGAATAATTACAGGCACTTTGCAAGACCCACAGATCTTACATTTCTACAGTGAGTGTCACAATTTTGCCTGAGCATCATGATGCCTCTTCATGACTCCCTACTAATTTAATTTCTGACATACGTGCAAGCTGTAACAAACCTTTGCATCTTGAAAACAGATTCCTGTTTCTCACTTGGATCTACAGTGTGGTAGACTGGGGAACAAGATGCTGGAGAGCAACACTGTCGAAAAGGACCTGGGGGCTCTGAAATGACAAGTTGACCATGAGTCAGCAGTGCCCTGGCAGCCAGGAGGGCCAAGCGTGTCCTGGGGTGCATCAGGCCCAGCATCGCCAGCCAGGCAAGGGAGGGGATTGTCCTGCTCTGCTCTGCACTGGGGCAGCCTCACCTCGAGTGCTGGGGGCAGGTCTGGGTGCCACAGTATAACAAAGACATTAAACTATTAGAGACTGTCCAAAGGAGGGCAATGAGGATGGTGAAGGATCTGGAGGGGAAGAGTGTATGAAGAGTGGCTGGGATCTCTTGGTCTGTTCAGCTGTGAGAAGAAGAGGCTGAGGGGAGACCTCATTGCAGTTTCAACTTCCTCTTGAGGGGAGGAGGAGGGGCAGGCACTGATCTCTTCTCTGTGGTGACCAGTGACAGGACCTGAGGAAATGGCCTGAAGCTGTGTCAGGGGAAGTTTAGGCTGGGTATTAGGAAAAGGTTCTACACAAGGGAATGTTGGGCAATGGAACAGGTTCCCCGGAGAAGTGGTCACAGCACCAAGCCTACCTGGATTCCAGAACCGTTTGGACAATGCTCTCAGGCACATGGTGTGATTCTTGGAGTGGTCCTTTGCAAGGCCAGGAGTTGGACTTTGATGATCCTTGTGGGTCTCTTCCAACACAGGATATTCTATGATTCTATATTATGGAGTGGGAATGGCACCCCTCTTTTCTCGAAGTCGCCCAAATGTATGCAGATTTGAGCAAATTGTTCTTGCTTAGTATAACTTCTAACTGGTCACTGGGACTGATTTTTTAAAATCTGTGGAAAGAAGTGCCTGCTTCTCTCCACTGACTGCAAAGAGAGGTCATAGTTACGTCAGTAGCTGTCTGCCACGAAGAACTCTAAAAGCAGGAGTTGTAAACCTCATTCCTACAAAACCTTCAAAGGTCGGTGGGTATCTGTGGCTTAGAGTCACTAGGTGGCAGGCATTGCCACCTTCCAACATAATTGAGAGCACTAAAATCACTCTCTTCTAGCCTTTCCTCACTGCTTCTCAGTAGTGAGAGTTGTGAGATTTCAGCAGCATCCCTTTCCCCTGGATCTCTCTGCCTCTAGCAGTGGGTCAAGCTTCACACAGGCCAGCCTCATTCCTTGCTGATACGGGGTTCTGGAAGTGTCTCTATGCTTCTGTCTGCTTGTCTCTTAGTCTCTAGTAACCTCATTCTTTGTCTTTCTGTAGTTCATTGCAATACCAGGACAAGGACAGGTTGGTGTCACTCAGACCTGGTCACGGGCAGCTGGGATGCCAGTCATGTTGTCCCACCAATGTTAAATCACACCCCACTAGTTGCACTTCTCTTCCTTCTCTGGTTAGTAGCTCATGAAGGACTGAACCAAACACTGTCACCTGCTTGTCCCTACACTGTTCTCAACATCGTGGCCACTTCTCCAATGTGTGTAGATTCATATGCATTAGAGGCATTTCCCCTAACACAGATGCCAGCTGCTAAGGTAAAATTAAGATGTACTGATCTGGTTCATGTCTCTTGCTGTCTGGTGTTCAGTGTGGGAACAAAGTCTTCTTTGTATTCGTTATATTCACCCATGACTACCACCCAGTCTCGTGGCTGTCTTGACATTACTGCACCTCTTCTGTCTCCTAACCTTTGGGCCCTTTTTCACATTCACCATGCCCTTCAGTTCTGTTTTATCATTTCACCACAGGACTCATAGGAGAAGTTTTCTAGCAAATCCATCTAACATAGTACTGTTTTAGAGGGCTTTCATCTTTGCATCTTGCTGACTCACTGTGGTGTTTGACAGGGTTGGCTGCTGAAAGTGTCATTCATCACAAGTCATTGGGGTGGATCTGATGCAAGGCAGGGTGCCTTTTTTTTCAAAGTTCAGGCCTTTTCTGGTGATTGAAATACTGCCACAACAAGAATTTTGACTTGTGGACAATACTGATGATCACAGAGATTTGTCTATCTTTTCAGCAACATTTCTCAAAGAGACATAACTGTTCAATGCATACACATTTTCTGACCTAGCCTCTTCCTGTAAGGTTTTGCTGTGCGCCAGTTCTGAGAACAGCAGTAACTTCATGTTGCCAACAGCTGAGTGCTATGATTGAACTTTTAGCATATAAATGCAGCATATACTTGAAGGACTTTTTTGTTTGGCATGCAAGTGAGCAAAGTGTATGGAGTTTTATTCCAATGTGAGCAGGGGTCACACAACCATAGGATCAAAATACACAAATTTGCTTGTGATGCTAAGCTGACAGTCTTCTTGACAGTCTGTCTACGTTAGTACTTCCTAATATTTGGTCCATATAAGAAAAATACTATTCCAGCAAAAATTGCAGCCATAACACCCTCAAACATTTTTTTAAAGGCCTGCTTTATTATTCATTGCAATCAGGTAAGAATTTTATATTTGTGTTTACTTTTGTTGGCAGCCAGAAAAGGCCCTAAAATCTTACAAGCATTGGCTTTTGTTGTTTGTGGTTTTTGTTTTCTTTAAAAGAGGCAGTGTGATGGACATGACTGGAAGGGATTGGATAGGAGTATGCTACTTAGTATTTTAGCATATTTTGTCCACTTTGCAAAGAGGAAGTTTAAGGTTATTATTATACCAGGCAGGTGACTGAATGCATCTTCTCTGGAAGACTGAAGAATTGTGCTGTCTGAGCTGCTGGTTTTATTTAATTCCTGGGGGAAGAGGAGGAGAAACTTGAAGTGTCCTCTTCTGCCTGTACTTTGCAGATACTATTGCTGCTGTTTCCTTGTGTCTTACGAGAGAAAGGGATCCCAACAGTGCTGGTTTGTTGCCAATAATGTGACTGATGCAGCCTATAGTTTTTGCCATTTCCCTAAGCTGTAGCCTGGAATGACTAAGCAAAAGGTAGTTTGCTTTTTTACCTATTCTTTCATGAGTACTGTAATTTCAGGAGGGCTAATGCGTTTTTGTGTCAGAAGTGGTGGAGGATCTCATATCTCAGGAGGAATAGTATTTCATGGGTCATTTGGTTTGCAAAACAGCTGCCAATAAAAGTCTTATGGTTTATATGCGACCTGCACATATATGAGTCTTGGTCACACAACATCGTCAGCCCAAACAGACAAAGGACAGGAGAAGAAAGAGGCACAAAATATATTATGTGATCAGAATGTCCCAGAGTATCTGGAAGGGACAGGCCATCTAGGTTCCAGATTATTAACCTGTCTGTGAAATATTCCTTCAGTTGCAGAAAAATGCCTAGGGAAAATAAAGAAAAATAAAGAAAAAACATCTGTGCAGGACAAGACACAGTCACAGCTTGCTTGGCAATTGCAGCTCTTGTTCTGCTATGGAAAAGATAAGATGGCTTGAGTTCAGAAAGAGGTTTGTTGGCAATGCCCTTTGTGGATTAGCCTTACATGGATGTGCTGTTGCTGTACAAGTGGGGGTTCTGTGCATTAAAAAGTGATGTCTGTTTTGTATATTGCTTTGTAAAACCCTTTGTGACATTGCAAAGGGAAAACAGAAAACTGTTAGACGTAGTAAGGTGCCACCAGTTAAATATAATGCTTCTGTAGAACAATAAAAAAGTAAAGAAAAGGTGTTAAAATGAGCTGGAATCTCCTGAGGTTATTTCATGCTTATCTTTCACTGTATCATTTCCCTAACTGCTTCTTTTGGCAGAGGATGTAGCCTGTGTGTATTTTAGTTCAAGGAGATTTTTCTGTCCTCAATGTGGGTCTAGGTTTTATTACTTCAACTGAACAGATATTCCTAAAGGAAAACAAAATTGGACATATTTTTTGCTAGCAGCCCTCTGTTATTGGCAAAGTGAAGGAATGGTATGTTCCAGCAACATTTTATTTGGCTGAAGACTGGAAAGGTGAGTAGCATTTCTCTAGCAGAAATAAAAATTCTCTGTGCCTTGTGTTGTGTATTTATGCCAGCAGTAACTGCTGAGTCTGCAAGCATCAATTCTTCTTTGCCAAACATAACATGATTACCAAAATGAACAAGAATTAAGAGGTCTGAACCTTATTTCAGCAAATGATTTTGCAGTTTATTTTTTGCCTTATCTAGGAATTGCTGCTAAGTAAAATTTAGCACATTTTTTCTGCATTTAAGATTCCTTCTAGAGCAGAAAGCTACTGGCCTTGAGAAGAAAACATTCTTAAGATCAGTAACTAATTAATTTTCAGTAATTGACCTAAAGGAGCCAACAATGTTCTCCCATTAATTTAGGAGCTGACACCAAATTTGGGAAGAGCTGAGATGATTGATCACAGGTCTGCTATTCAGAAGAACCTAGGCAAGTTGGAGGAACAGGTTGGTGTGGTTCTTAAAAATTCAGTGAAAACAAATTCAAAGTCCTGCTCCTGGAAAGGAAGAATCTTCTGCAATGGCATAGGCTGGAAGCTCTGGTGTGAAGGATCTGGAGTTGTAGGTAGACAGCTGTCTTGGGTTGCAGCGTATTCTGTTATCATCTTCATGAGCTGTTGAAACCACGTGTAGCAATGTTCCCTGCCTCCTCCCTGTGGACTGTCTCCTGTTAATGGGCCCAACAATGCCTTGCTGCATGACTCAGAGATAACTGGCTCCTGGATTATCTCCTGTTAATGGGCCCATCANTTTCAAGCCAAGACAACAGCAAACTAAGTATGAGTCAGTGGAGTGCCCTGGAAGCCAGAAGCCCTACAGTAGTAACAGGACATTGAGAATTAGTGTTTTAAAGTCACTTAGAAAATCACTAGCAAAGGTATGGGCAAAACCAGGTTTAGTATAAAAGCAACAGCACGAGAAAGTTCATTGGCAAGGTTCTCTCTACTACTTCCTAGATGATTAGAGCACACCAAGAAAAAGGGAACAAAAATCCAAGATCAATCAATCCAAACCAAAGTAAACCCTAAAGTATCTCTGTGGAAGCTGGGAGAGGAGAAAATGATAGGAAAGAGTAAGGGCAAAAAGGAATATAGAAGACTCTCCTGTTGAGTCACAAGGTTCAGAGTAGGCTCCCATGCTAAACAGAGCCCAGACTTGATCAACAGTTTACACCCAACAGCACTTAATTTAACTTAAGCCATAACGAGTAAAGCATTTTAGCAAAGAATTTATATATAGATAATTTAGATACATATATATAGAGAGAGATAATTTAATATAGAATTTACTATACCACAACAGTAACTTACAAATCTAAAGTACTTCAGAATCTGAGAGAGCAACATTCCTAGCACATTTGCTACAGCATATGCCCACTTGCCTACACAGAGATGTGAAGAATCTATACAAGGTACCTGTGAAAAATTCCCCTAAATTCAGTGAAATACTCATTTTGGATGCCTTTGCATCCTGTCAATGTGTAAAGGATTGAGTCTTGAGGAGTGAGGGGTATCAGCACAGGATCCATCATCACAGTTTGACAATGTTTCAAGTATAGCAAACTTGAGAGTACGCTGGTTTTAAGAGGTGTCCAGCTCAGAGGGAGGCTGCTGGTTGCAGCCCATGGCAGTCCAGGGGAGTCCAAACGCTCTCATTTTGGACCACTGCTTATAGGGTGTCAAGACAGTGAGCTTTAGTCATAGTAATTTTCCATCCGGGCTGCAGTTTGGGTCCGTAACTGTGGCAGGACATCCCCCCTCTCTCATGGCTGGGGCATTTGGAAGAGATAACTCAGGCCAGACTAATAGCCCACCCAGGAGCCAGAGAGCTCAGCAGGTCAGAGAGCTCAGCAGGAGATCACCTCCAGGCTCCTGAGGGTCTGAGACCAAGCCCCGAATCAACATCTTAGTCTGGAAAGCAAATGTGAGAAGAGATGAAAGAAATATTCTTGACCAAAAGACATGGTTCTTATGTCTATAAAAGCTCACACAATTATCACAGAGGCAGAAGTCTTTTACACACTCCGTGGAGATGTGTGAGAAGATTTCTTTCTGGAGCTTTGGACCAGCTCCAGGTTACTTTTCCGGAAATTGAGGGAAAGGACTTTGATGTGTACCCCATCAAGATAATTGGATGGTACAAAACATTGAATCCTAAGTTATACTATGTAGTGGTTTTGTTTACAATTTTTATCTTCTGTGAGATAAGAATTAGGAGGAATGCAAAGCAGGCACCAAACTTTAAAGAATATGAAGAAGTTTATTACTAGCAGAATTAAAAGTAAAAAGAAATAACAAAGAATTAAAGCAAAACACCCTTTTCCTCCAGCACCTTCCCTTTTTACCCAACTCGCACAAAGGATAGCAAACTATGATTTTGGTCGGTATTGTAGTTCTTAAAAGTGTCTCCACTATTTAAGGTAAAAAGGTTTTCTTTTGCTT
>VYXC01000822.1:708930-810431 GCA_013397175.1 Platysteira castanea
TGGCTCTGAAGGGGTTCTCCCGCAGCTACCTGGGGCTGTGCCCTGGTGCTGGGGAAGGGGAGGCCCAGGCCCCATCTTCCCTCCTCCCCGCTCCCCGCAGGAGGCTCAAACACCAAAGGGAAGTTCCTGCATCTCCACGCCATTTAAATATGTAAACTTCGAGAAGCATTATTGGTCTAAACGACTGTCCATCAACTCAGGTTCAAACCACCACATACTATTTCTCAGCTAGCTGTAATTTTAATGGTACCTTTAATTCTGCGTGTAAATACTAGTGTGCCTTTTTTTTCTTTTTTTCTCTTTTCCTGTGTAGTAGTAGTCTGTTTTAAGTCTTATGTCTGTTAGTTTTGTGTCTATTAATAAGTAATTCATTTTGTAATAGACCTAATCAACCATCATTAAAGAACTTGCGAATGGTAGTGGATTTTTGGGGTGGTGGCCACCTCAGTAACGAGACTGCCTGCTGCCAGAGGCCTGGGCAACAGATAGGAGCTGATTTAAACCCATATCATCCATTCATAACAGTAACTTTCTTTGAAAGTTCAATAACAAAAATGTTCCACTTGGGTCATTATTTAGGCAAGAAAAACAAGTTACCAAAGCTGGATTTTAACAAACAGGAGCTTGTTAGACAGCACTAGCTCCCTGGGAACAGACAGTGTTTCTGAGAGGCTCAGAAGGAGCTCAGCCCAAGTTCGATTCATCAAGGCTGAGGTCTAATAAGCATTTCTCAGATCATAGAGCAGCCCGGAGGGGGAGGGGGAGGAATTAAGGAAGATGCACCACCACAGAGGAACACAGCCAGGAAATTGAAGGAGTGATTTATTCCCTCTTTACTGAACTCTTGTCAGTCCACGTCTGGACCACCCGTATTCAGTTTTGGGCCATTTAGCACAAGCAAAGCACAAAGTGGAGTAAGCTCAGAGGAGGATCATCAGAAAGTCAGAGGGCTGGAGATATGCCCTTGAGGAAAGGCTCAATGAACTGGTGAGTTTAGCCTGAAGAGGAGGGCTTTGGAGAAATATAATAGTAGCCTTCCTCAATACCTTTGAGAAGATCATTGAGAAAAGGGCACTTGTCTCTTCATAGCAGTGTATGATCAGAAGCTGAGAGGCGAGAGAAATAAACTGAAATGAGAGAGAGTACAAGTGGATAGAAAGAATTGTTCTTTTATGATGATGATGATGATGAGCAGTGGACCAGAATACCCAGTGAGCTTGTGTAGTCTCTACCCTGTGAAGTTGTCAAGACCTGAGCAGAGAGAGCTCTAAGAAGCCTTGCTGATCTCATAGCTGGCCCTGCTTTGAGCAGCAGGTTGAACCGAATGACCTCCTTAGCTCCGTTCCAACCTAAATTATTTTGTGATTTCATGATATATTTCAGCATTAACCTTATTGGAAAAAACTTTCCATGTACTTGAAACAACCTCAACAGGAAATGGAGTCAGGGTTTCTAGCACTGATGAATGGGATATTACTTGGAAAAAAGGAGCATGCAGTAACTTCTGTGGCTGGTTTTCTGAATGTGAATCAGCTTGGTGCAAGCTTTTCACCCTAACGTGATCCAAAAGGATGAAATATAGCTTGGTATTTTTCCTTACGAGGTCTGCCAGGTTTTGAAAACCTAGTTGAGAAAAAACAAAATCAATATTAAATTATCAGATCACCATCTCCAAATTTAAGAAATGAAAAGCTTTTGAGAGAGTGAATATAAGATACCTGGAAATGATTACTGAAATAATTTTTATTTGTCATAAAACGAGGTGGGTAATGACGGCAGAACTTCATCAAGTCTGAGAAATAACAAAGTGTAACAGAGAAGTTCTATGTTGATTATGTTGGATGATAAGGCTTGATCTGGAACTGTCTGCTGGCACTAGCAGACGTGACTAGAGCACATGACAAACTCACATGAAGCTGGAAAAGGAAAAAATAAAAGCAATTCATAAATTAAGTATTGCTCCTAGCAAATGGACCTTAGATTTCAAGATGTGCGAGTGTTTCCTCCATTATGTAAATTTTTTTCCTAAGATTTACGTTGCATAGATTTTTTTGAGGAAAGACATCTGTACTGAGAGAAATATAATTTGCATCTTTTCATTTTGGGTCTGAATCTGGTCATAAGAAGAATTGTGAGGATTTCAGAGGTGGGTCAGGAAGCAGGTTGAGTGAACAGAGGCATTTACAACCCTGTGAAAGATGTAGCACCTTATATAATTACCTCGATGTAATTATGTAATGTATTTGTGGGTTTTGCATCTTCAAGAAGTACTGTCTTAATTTAAGCAGGTACAAAGCAATGGCCTCTTTCCAAGATAAATGAGAATATTTTGATAAATGTTAGCATGGGTCACATTTCTGTACAGCCTTAGATTTTTCTTATCAGTGGGTTCTCACTTATCAGGGAGAAAAATACGAAGATGTGCCACAGCTTTTACACATTTGAAGTTTTCCTTTAAAACTTGTTGAAGGCAGTGATTGACTTCGTGGTAATGTAAATGTCTGGATATCAGACCAATATTTATGCTTTTCAGAAGGAGGTGTTATAATCTGAGATAGCTGCATGAAATGGAGATATTCATTGTGTTGGGAAGTTTAATCAATATTTTACTCTCTTGGCTAAGAACAGAGCTAATTGCGAAGGCAGAAGTTTCCCCTGCAAGAAAATTTGAATGAAAAAGCTGATTTCTGCATTTCCCAAGGAAAACATTGCAATGATTCTGGATAGAAACAGTTAATGCCACTAAAACTGTGAGTTCAAAACCGAGGAGAAAAATTAAAAAAAAAAAAAAAAAAGAAACATAGAAGTGAAGTAAAAGAGTTACTGTAACAGGAATTATGTTTTCAGATGGGAAAAACAGTTTTTGTAGAAGTACATGAACAGATCTTAACTGACTGGCAAATATATGCAATCCTGACTTGCCATCTTTTGTTACTTTAGAACTAATTAACTAATAAAAGAAAATATTGATGGTTTAAAATATTTTGTGGCCTATTACTTGTTTGCCTGTACGTCTGAAGTATGCTACTGCTGTTCCAAACAGAGCAGTCCTTAACAGACTGAGTTCCAGCAGAGATGTGCCATGGGCTGAGACTTGGAGCAGAGAAGGAAATGGAAAGATTTCCCTGTCTCTGACAGGCTGTGAACACAGCATTTTGTCTCTGGTCCTATTCTGTCATTCCAGTGTGACTGTTGATTGAGATGAATGCAGAGGACAAGTATTCTGTCATTTTCAGCTCCTATTCATCTGGTCTTAATTGGGGTAACTCAGGGATTTATTATCTTAGAGCAGCGGTAGTTTGCAGGGAAAATTTGTTGTGTTGTGTTACGGCGTGATAATGCCATTCAAATAGTGTTGACTTTTATTAAATTTCACTTCCTTTTCTCCCTCCAACAGTAATGAATTTAAGGGTGGCAGTGATCCCTCTAGTAGCTTCATTAACATTTATAACTTACAGAGAAAAATTAGGAAGGGACAAAATGAGTCTTCCATGGCTGATTGTCTTTCTGTGGCTTCCCTGTTTATTCCTTTTATTGTGTCCTTTTTTAAATGGTTTTTTTCTTTTCTTGTTTTTTTTTTTAAACCATGTGTTGCTCAATCTGATCAAGATAAACTCTCGTCCTATTTAATTTGGAATAATTTAAAGTTATTACCATGTTTTTCCTAAAAACTACCAGTAATTTAGGAATTTTCTGTTGTGGTCACTGATAGAGCTTTCTAATTGCCAAGTGATACTTTGGATGAAAGGAATTTTTCTGACCTGCTTCTGCAAGTGAGAAATCACCTTGAAAATACAAGTACCATAACAAACTAAGAGATGTGGTTGGAAAAAACATTGAAAGCCTGTTATAAATATTTATGGGTACTGAAAATTCAACCACAAATCTAACTTCTGGGGAAAACAGCAAAGGTGGATTTTGTACTGGGTCACCATAATGAATTCCTGTTTGTTTACACATCCGGCATTAGAGTATATCAGAATAAATACCTAGTAACTCCAAATAAACTGAAAGAGTGGAGAGAATTCCAGCTACACCACATTAGGGGTTTCAGGGTATCATTTGAAGTGGTACAGAGCTGGGTGTATTGAGAGTTTGGTTGCATAGACCTAGACTGCATGAAGCCCCATTGTGACCATTTGCAGCTGAGGAGGAGAAAATTCCTCCTATACTTCTTTCTTCTAAATAATCAGCTTTGTCTTTATCTTGCCTGGGCTTCAAGGTTCTGTGAAGTGCAAAGTGGCATGCTCCTGAGGATATGCCTATGGAAATTTGATTTACATCCCCAAAGAGTTTGACCACTAGTGCATGTATCAAAAAGAGGCTGAGAATTTGGCTAATGAGTTACTCTGCTTCCCTGTCTGATGGTGGGCAGCTCACTTGGAACAGTAAGTACAAATGAAATGGTTTGGAATTTTCGCCTTGGATAGCAGAGGTGCTGTCAGTTATTTCTTCAGCTACAGCTTTAGGAAGAGGCAGACCTTCACCGGGCTAAACACATAGCCTGGACATGAAACTGCAGAGGAAAATTCCTGCAAACTGTCTCAAATTGCTTTTTACTTCCCAGTTCTCAATGTGATCCCATGAAAATAAGTTGGTTGTCTGATGGAGAGAACAGTCAGTAGGCTGTGCTGTTAGATGATTTTAGCATATAAACATTGCAGGCATAGTACAAAAAGGAAAGATGAACACTGCACAGGACTATAGTGCTCTAGATGTGATGCCTTCCCCAGGGAAATCTTTCTTTCTGTGCCTATTTTCCTCCATAAGCCTGGATTAGATGAACGTAGAATAGCGCAGCTGCATTTTGGTCATCTTCAACTGTATGAATTCTGGTTTGGAAAAAGGGAGCACAATTCTTAATCATGCTGAATGGTGTTTGGCCTGTTTGTTTCTGTCTGAGGTGGGAGTGAAGTACCCTCACTTTCCACTGGGGATGAATAAATAACAGCAGTAAGTGGAGGTGGAATCCTCTGTGGACTGAAGGGGGGGACCACCGGAGGGTGAGCAGAGCAGGGGTGGATGTGCCATCTCCCATAGAAACTGCAAAGGCTTTTACGGAATTAATTCTGAAGAGTGTGGGATGGAGAATGTTTCATGTGATATTTGTCAGCTACCCAGTGTTGTGACCTAAACTCAAAAGCAGCACACATACCCTAAGAACTCAGGAATTGTTTGATGTCTGTTTCAGAGAGGATACTGGTCACACTTGGTATGTTTAAACCAGGATCACTTCCCAAGTGCAGCTGCTAGCCGTGAACATTCATGACTGCTGAGACAAGAGCTGTGCACACAACATTTTCTGATGTGCCTCATGGTTTTTTTTAGGGCTTTTGATACAGACATCAAGGAGATCAAAAGTGTGGGACACTTTGCAAAACCCCAGTCACTGAGATATGGCTGCAGTAGCTGTCTGTGCCTCTGGAAGAAGGGGTAGTGTCCCTCCACTTCAGAGCAGCAATAAGAAAATAAACACATCATAAATTTCTAAGATTCAATACTCCTTGATCATAGGAACAGTGTCCAATTATACACAATTGCTTGGTCTCCTGTAATATGGTTAACTAATTGTATCACAGGAGTCACAGCATGGTCCTTCACAAAAAGGTGAGAAAACGGTTTCCGTAGAAGAATGAGATGGGAAAAGAGAAAAGTTCTGTCTTTAAGTGAAAAAGTACAGGTATCAGGAGGGATAAAGATTGTTTCTGGAGAACGAGAATAAAATCTGAGGTCCTTGTCACAGAAAGGCTGGGAATGTGTCAATCACCATATGAGATGCAGAGACTCTCCAGCTGTGTGGTGTACTTCAGTGGGATGCTCTTCAAGAGATATTTTCTTAGGTTATTTAATCAAATTTGAGAAACAATAATAAATTAGATGAGATGAGACAGCCTGCTCTGACAGGGAGAAATGCTGGCAGGTCTTAGCAACACTTTCTGAACTAAGTCATTCTGCTTAGATGGCCTGAAGTAGGAGTTTTGGCCATCCCACAAGTGAAACTCGAGAGGTCTGTGCAGTTCAGTGAAGCCCCCTTTGCTGAAACCCATTTTCCTGTAAGTGGATCATGATTGACAGCACTGCCTCTGCCACAAAGTACATTCCTCACCTTCTGGACGTTCCTCTTTATTACTCACAAGGATACTTTTACGTCCTAGACATCACTGGAGTGCCCAGCAAGGTAAGCCCAAAATGCATGGGGACTTGAAGAAGAACTGAAAATGGGCCAGCTGACTGGGGTGGTAAAAGCAGAGGCAGAAGGAACAGTGCCTTTGAACGAAGTGGTGTAACTGGGACAGGAAGTCAGAGGTGTCACGTGGAATAAAGTAGGTGTTGTAGTGTTTTTTCTCTGAGGATCTAAAGCTTTGCACTGCTGAAAAATTGTTCACCCCATTTCTTTTCTTATTGGTTTGTCAGTTGTGATTACAAGCCAAAACAACCAGGCCTATTCTGAATCTGGTTTCCTTGGCCAGAAAGTCTAGATTTATCACTCAACCACCTAAGTTAGATGTGTGAACACAAACAGTGTGATCTTCCCCTGTGGACAACGTAACTGTATGAAGGTGTAAATAGCGACTCTTGTAAGAAGTTACATTAGTTGTCTCATCACTCCACCCCCTCCATTTTCCCCACTTGGAGAGCTTTCACTGAACACTTCCACATGGGAGGTGGGTATTACCACAAATCCAGCAAAGCTGTTTCCTGTGACCTTGTTAGTGCAAATTGTTGTCTTCAGGCCATGTCCTAGCTCTGAAATCCAGCTTTCCTCGGTTAGCTGTGGGAATGTCAGTGTCTCTGGTAGGCAGACACAGAAAGCTACATGTGGGCCACATCACAGCCCTTATGGCATGAATTTCTCTTAATGAAAATTGGGAATGACCTACGCCAGGGTGTGCGTGTGAGGGGAAGACAAGAAATCTCCCATGCATCTCTGCTCTTTCACAGCCTTATATGCACATCATTTGTTGCCTGTGAAGGGTGGATATAGAAGTGAAACCACAAGCCTGCAACATCTGTTCTGTCATGCTAATGATTATTATTCATCACCACCCTATCACCACCTCCAATTGCTGCAAGGCCACTGGTATCACTTCCGTTTCTCTTGTTCTCAGATATGTGGCATGGTACTGACAACCAACAGCAACACGATCATTTTGGGCTGCTTACAATTTCTGGCAGTTAGACCAGCTTACTTCTGCTGTGGTACCTACGTTATTGTGTCATCAGGAGACAAAACTTCCAAGTTTTGTGGGGGGGTTGGTTTTTTTTTTTTTAACTATTGAGAAATTTCAGCATGATCTTGCCAGCAAATTCAGATTATATAGCCTAAAATTTATACTTTAACCTTTCACATGTGTAGGTCTGTTATCCATTTGCTTGAAAAATGGGTTTGTTTCCATCAAACGGCTTTACTAAAGAATAATTAGTATATGGAAAATATATGGCATTTTACCAGGTTGGAACTGTGCAGAAGAGTTAAATCTACTCTTGAAAAACATCTCTTACTAGTGTTTAAAAGATAAAATCCGCTGAACTATATCTAGGAGAAACTCTTAATGTTTAGATGTTCTTATTTGCAAAGCTAATTTAAATGTGCAGGATGTATGCAAAGCAAGCAAGGCATCCTTTTCATAGATGAGTATGTTGAGTTTTGCCAAGGTGCAAAATGGTATGTTTTGAACTATTGTGCAGCAACTGAATTGCTGATTACATCAGTATTCAGCAGTCTCTGATCTGAGTTCCTGGCTCTGATCACTAAATGACTTAATTAACTGATTTGTTAGTGTGACAGATTCGTAGTTGCAGGGAGTAATTTATAAATACCATGTGCTGAACAAGTTTTTGTTTGCTGCACATAATATTAATTAGCTAATGATTTTTCCAGAAAAAACATTCAGGATAGCATTTATTCATCCTGACATTCACGTCTTCTGACAAACACCAATGACAGATTTAGTCACCAATGGACTGAGAATGGCAAATGTTCCCCAGGGTAGCTTGGCTGTCCTGGCTGTGACTGAGGGAAGCCAAGATGTCTTGGAGAGTTTCAAAGACCTAGCACTCTTCAGAAAATGTTAGATAAGAGGGGCAGAACCTCAGAGAGAGTAGTTTCCAGTGGCTCCAGAGGATGGAGCACAAGGAAGGCTGAGCCTAACTGAGCCTCTGGGTAATACAGATAAAAGCAGCTCTTCTGTGGATTCATTGTATTTTATGTGGAGCAATTCACCTCAAGACATAGGATACCATGCTATGAGGGGCTAGGCTGGCCTACTAGCACTTAGTCACTAAAAGAGATGGACCTGCTTTTCCCGACACTTGGCTGCAAGCTTCCTGCCAGTTGGCAGAAAACTCTCCTATGTTTTGGTAGTTTTGAAGTTGTTCATTGAGCTCTTTTAACCCTGTAGTGAAGTGATTAATTGCCAGACCTTGTCCCGTGTAGGATGGGGTGAGGGGGAGATATGACCGGTCCTTTTCATACTAGGAAGCCATCAGCTTCTGTCAGCCATCCCACAAAACCTACTCTGATTCTGAAGGCCTATTCACTGGCTGAAACTGTTCATTCATTCATTCATTCGTTCATTCATTCATTCATTCATTTCGTTCATTCGTTCGTTCACAGGTTGGGCACCCAAGGCTTTCTGTCCATGTGAGCTTGGCCTCTTGCTGGGTAATTCAGGCTGTTCTGGCTTAACTGGGTCCTGTAAGGCTGTGCCTGCCTGCCTCCCTGCCTGCCTGAGAAGGAAATAAAGTTTACCAGGGAGGAAGAGAAAGCAGGCTGGGCTGGGTAGTGAGCAGCACCTGGGTACCATCTGGGTTTGCTGATGTTATAATCTGAGCTGCAACTGGAGACTCACGCTTGAGTACAGTCAACACCAAGCTGGCTGGTTTTACTTATAGATGAGGACAAATCAGTCTTGTGAGACCTTCCCTTGGCTGAACAGTCATGGTAGGAATCTGTTGTAGACAACAACGGGCAGCTGAAAAGGATAGATAGAATATGTTTACAGTCATCCCAGCTCACTCTGATTTCACTAGTGGTGCAGGATTTTAACTTAAGGATGGTTAGGCAGACAGCATGACTGCACCCCATGCCAATGCTGACCCTTTGACTGGTTATGAATCTAGAATGGTGCCATAATAAATTCATATATTTTGTTTCATGTTGCCATCTACAATCTTTGTGAACAAAAACCAGTCATGTAGTTCTGGTATAAAATCAAGAAATATTAAAGAGTTTGGAGTTTCCCCCCTCCTCTTCTAGGTATGGACAAACTCTCCACAAAATTAGGATATAAAAAAGCACTGGTTTATTTTTGAATGAAAAGTACCCTTCCCACTTGATTCTGCTCTCTAGAAGCTGGGATTTAAAACAAACTTCCTAAGATCTGAGACAAATAACATTAGATAAATGATGTGATGTTGCAGAGTCGGCAGGTTTTTTGTCGAGTGGAGAAGACAGGAGGCATTTTCCTGGCCTGCAATAAGTTCTGTTATGCTGTTAATATATGGGTGAATGTGATTTTTGGTGCTTTTACACTGGCATACGCTAGAGAAAGTTTTAGAATAGGTAATTCTACTGTATCTATGGAGAAAACGGAATAAGAAAGCAAACATAAAGGAGTTAGAAAAAAAGGAGAATTACAAAACCTCATGTGGGACTTCTCAAAATCAGTGAAGACTTTGCAAATGCTTCATTGATGCAGACATTGCTCAGAGAAGGCAAGAGATACTTGGACACAGGCTTACTACGTGGCTCAGTTTAGTTCAGCCATGGCCTTTCCTTAAGGATAAGACTAAACCTTTCATATTGGGATTTATTTGTTCCATTTTATGTTTTCCCCTTCAGAATGAACTTAATGTTTTGTGTGAAAATTTTGAAAATCTCTTTATTCTGATTTGGAATCTGAATGCCTTTCCAGGAGGAAAGAATTGATATTTGGTTCTTTAAATCTTGTTCTTGGATAAATGCTTATCTAGAAAGGGGACACCATTTTATTTGCTTCCACTGGGCAGCTATTGCAGTTGTTTTGTAGTGCAGGGTTGTCCAGGCATTTAGGGAAGATGAGTTCATCCCCTTTGTTAACTTTCCTCCTGCTCTTCTACTCCCTCCTTTGCTGGTACTGCTGTAATTGTCTTTCGAAACACAGGAAAAGGAATCTGCTAGGTTTGTTGAGAGAAAGAAAAAGGCATAGAATCATTTAGGTTGGAAAAGACCCCTTTGTTCATCAAGTTCAACAATGAACTCAACACTACGAAGTCCAGCACTAAACAATATCCCTCAGTGCTACACTGACACATCTTTTAAATACTTCCAGGGATGGTTACTCAACCACTTGCTTGGGCAGTCTGCTCCAGTACTTGACAAACCTATCAATGAAGAAATTGATAATATGCAACCTAAATCTTCCCTGGGGCAGCTTGAGGTTGTTTCCTCTCATCCTGTCACTTGTTGCTCTGGAGAAGATACCAAACCCTACCTGGCTACAGGTTCCTTTCAGGCAGTAGTAGAGAATGATAAGGTCCCCCCTGAACCTCCTTTCCTCCAGGCTGAACAACTCCAGCTCCCTCAGCCACTTCTCAGATGACTTGTTCTCTAGACCCTTCATCAGCCTTTTTTTTCCATGGTAGTCATAGTTGTAGAAAAACCTAGGAAAAAAGAAACTGAAGCAACAGGAAAAGCTGATGTTAAATAACGTAAGACTTTTTGTATGGGGTGTACCTAACTATGAATTGACATGCTTTTGATGCCTTAGGTTTTAATTTCTGTATTTTTCAAATCCTGTACTGCCTAGTGTGTAACTCTAAAGTTCCTTGTAGCTTGCTCTCTTAGGCCAGATAGACATAACAAAGCCTCTCTAAGCTTGCTGTTCAAGGACACTTGGGCTGTCTTAGGCCCAAAAGGTGTAAACTAGGACCATGAAAGAGGTGGAGAAATTGAAGAGAGCTAAAGTTTTAATTGGTGAATTTATGCTGATATGCAAATGGACCAAACCTATATCTGTGTCAAGAACTCGTGACCTGTCGTCCATCTTGGGGTCCATTTTATGGAAGCAGCCTCTGGCTCCCCAGGGTGTACCTTGAAAGCCCTTCAAATAAATACCTACCCTTATTCCCTTACTCCTGTCTAGTCTCTGTTTCTAGGTGGCTGGGAGAAGGCATCACTTTCACTTGAGACCTTGTGATTAATTGTTCTGGTCTTTCTCCATTGTAGTCAATGCCGCAGAAGAGTGAATGAATGTCCACAGCCAACCCCGTTTGTTGAAATTACAGCGATCCATGATGTTTAATCAGACAAGCCTAGTCCTTAAGTGTGGGCAACACCCATTTAAAAAAATGGGCAGTTTTGGAGTAGTGATGTATGTGTCTTTGGATTTTATTGGCAGTCTGAATGCAAAAGCTGTGGATTCCAAGTAGAAGGGTGACTGAAATGAGAGAAACTTAAAAATTTTTCCTTAAGCTGTATCTAGCTGTCTCCTTTATAGAGGTTTGTGTATGTGACATATGGAAGAACTGTGAGAAGCAAACTGACATATGTGCTTTGCTTGGGCCAAAGTCCTAGAAATAAGTCGGATATGAGTTAGTTTGTGTGATACATGGAATGCTAGGAATAGAAACTGCCACCGTTGCTGTTAGTGTTATATTCCAACTGACGTTTTTGCCTGCTCCAGAGTGAAACTAAAGTATCTTAAAATGAACTGCTTTTTTTTTTTGGTACAGAGATTGACACTGCAGGGAGGGAGGGAATCTTAGTGTTCCAGTGATTAAAGATTACCATCTGGAAATTACTGAAGTAGCCTCATATAAATATGTAGTATATAGATTAAATGAGTTTAATTCATTATGGTGAAAATTCATCTGTTTTTTGGAGGAAAGAGGATATAAACTCTTCAAGGGGACTAACATTTAGATTATACCCTACATTTGTGGTGAAAGCTTACAGTTGGGCTGCTATAGTGAAGAAAGGATACTTTTTGTATTATTAACTATTTTAGATTGTGTAGGGAGATTCAAGTTTTCATTAGAAGTCTGAACAGCAAAAATGTATTCATGGGTACTGTACTGAGTTAGATTAATACTGTAACAAAAGCTCTACTTTTGCATACTCCTAAAACCTGAATTGGATTATATTGTTTTGTAATGTGTTTCTGTTGAAACTGTTAAATAGTACTCCTTTTACACTTAAATTTCAGAGAGATCAAGCTACCATTTTTAAATCTGTTATATTGTGAAAAATTATTTTTAGGCTTTGCCTGAGGAATAGTTAATTGTGGAAAAGAAATGAAGAAGGAGTTGAACTTCTGAATCCTATTTTCTAAGCTAGAGCTCTTTCTTGATGGCAATGTTTCATGCCTTTACCTCTCCTGTGAACTCACTTTCAAAAAAAGCTGTAATCTTGTGGGGCATGGGTGTTGTTGAGAAATACCCAGTGAGCTCTGAGGTTTATGACAAGAGTGAGCTCTCAAGGATTAAGGCAAAAGAAGGTGTCATTTCTCATTTGTGTCGACACACGAACAATAGTCCAAGATGATCAGTCTATTTAAAATTTTTTTGATACGTCTGTGGATGTGCAGAAATAACTCTCATCCGTCTAAATATTGTCAAGACTTGCAGAATTCTTACATATCTATAGTCTCGAGTGTCAGCTGAGCAAGGGATTTTAGAATCCTCCTTTACTGACTGGGGTCTCTATTCTGTGCCGTTCCTTTCACGTAAGAGTCTCTCTGACAGCATTATCTATGTGTAAGTTATCATCCACTCAAGCAGGAAAAAAACCCCTCACCACTCCTATTTTATGGTTTTTTCTCAAAAATTTTCTCCAAGGACAGAAGAAAAACCCAACTATTTTTGGGCCATATATATTCCTTATCTGTTACTTTTTTTTTAAGATAACTTCTCTAAAGCAACATTATTGTTAACTTAGTGTAAAACCTCCATAAGCCAAGTGAGTTAAATATGAAGGATAAAACATATTCTTTTAACATTACAGTGAGTGTTCCTCTTTTTTCTTTCTTTTGTTGGCCATTGAATATTTGAAGATAAGATCAGATCTTGGATCTAATCTGAGGTTATATGGGGCTTTTCCGTAATGGATTCTAAATTGTTGCTTGTTTTTTGCATTTTTCTGCTAAAGGTGAGAATGTTTTCCTGACATTCTGAGGTAGGTAAATGGGTTGGTTGGTGTTGGAAAGTGTATGTTTGGACACAGAACCTTTTCTGTGCATTTTAAATCAGGGTAAAAGCTTCTAGAAGGCAAACTATAAGCTATCCAAGTTGTACCATAAGTCCAAAATAATCTTCATGTACCTGCTTGTTTTAGATGCATAAAGATCAGTAATTTTAGGCTTCGGAATTGGGGGTTTTTTTGTTTGGGTTTGGGGGTTTTTGTTTGATTTTTTTTTTGTTGATTTTTTTAAACACTCTTTTCTTCTTGTTGTGTGGGAACCTATGTTATTCAGAGGGAAACTTTGAAATCTGATAATGTGTTGTTCCCAAAACTAAGGTAGTTATTTAACCAACTTTAGGAGAGCAATGCCCATCAAAATGTTGAGGCTGTACTGTTGAACAGTTCCAGAAAGGCTACTGTTGCAGTGTGTGTGAATCGGGAATAACAATTCCATCACACCTGTGTTTCAGTATGGAAAGATAAAAAGGGAAGCAAAGCAACTGATGTGGAATTAATATGTTTTTCTAAAAAAACATGGAGCTGAAACTTTTCCAGTTGCAAGAACCTTCCGGTATTTCTAAAAGTCTGATTAATCTGAGCCCAAAAGCAAATTTTTCCTGTTGTTAATCCCATCTTGATCTGTCCAAATTCTGTTATTTACATGTACATAAATGTGAAGCTGCAAAAATGTTGTGCACATGATGCCTATCTTATTTCAAAGTAAGAGGAGCACAGCTAGAAAAAGCAGTCCAGCTTTGAAATTTCCTGATTATTAATATCCAGGAAGGAGATAGTAGAGTTGAGAATGGTTTGTATCGTACCAAAGAGATTATGGATGCAAGCTAGAGGGAAATCAAGCTCTATTTGTTCTTGACAAAACGCATTTCTTGTTTTGAACACCAAAACTAGTAACAGTGAAGTACATATGGGAGTTAAGAAGGGTGATTTTCTACACAGTACTTGGTGAAGAAAACAGTTTCAATGTCTAGAAGTTCAATACAGAAATAGTTATTTAAGCTAGCAGTTCTGTAAAATATGTCTTGCTCTGTTGCAGTCTGGTCAGAAATAATGGAGGACTTTGAATTAAATTTCTGTATTGTACTTTTCAGAAAACATATTTTTGTAATGAAAGAGTAATCAGAATTTCATGACAAACTGGTAAGACTGCTGTTGGAATGGCTAGGGGTACTGTTGGTAAAAAAAATTCTGCAAATATCCTGAAGCAGGAGAAAGTAAGATGTAACTGTTCTGATATCACTGCAGTTTCAAAGAAGTTGAAGGGAAGCAAACAGTTACATGCTGTAACCCAGGAGATTAAATTCTCTCTCCTCCTTTGAAAGGAAACATACTTGACCAAGTCAGAAGAGAGGCACAATTCCAGCAGCATGTATAAGGTGAGGAGAATCAAGAGGAAGAAACCAGATCAATAAACTGTAGAATAATGCTTTCCCTCAATTCCCGGGGGTAAGGTGTGTCCCCAAGCCTCCGAGTTGCCAAGCTTACCAGCAGTGCCCGTGATATGAAGCACTGCCTACAGGAGGTGCAGTTAGGGAGTGGCTAAGCCAAGTGGGAATCCACAAATCCAAGTGATGAAAGGGATCTGCATTCCAGGCTGCTGGCAGAGTTGGTGGAAGTCACTGTGAGGGCTGCTGGCTGTCACCTTACAGGTCATGACAATGAAGGAAAGTTCATGAGCACTTGAAAAAGGCAGGCATTCGGCCCACCTTCAAGACAGTCAAATAAGAGGATCGTAGAAGCAACCAGGTGATCACCCTTCCTTCATTCTCTGGGAAGACTAGGGACAATATGTGCCAGAAGATGGCTTGGTGGCATGTGAAGGACAAGGTGAGAGTGACCAGACAGTACAACTTCACCAAGGACAAGTTGTGCTGGGAAAATCATGAGCCTTGCTTTGAGGAGGTGACTGTCCTAGTGGGACAAGGGGAGAGCAGTGGCTGCCCCTTGCTCTGACTTCAGCAAGGCTCATGACAGCCTCCAGTAACCAGCTGGGTGAGCATGGGCAGGAGAAGGGGACGGCTGTAGGAGCACTGCTGTGTGCTCAGCAGGACAAATTCCAGCTATGGGGATGCTGGTGGTGGTGGTGTGACTCGGGGCAGTGGTGGGGCTGATGCTGGTGATAGTTTGAAGTCAAGGCTTGGGCAGTGGTTGGACAGGTCACTTTCTGCATGGTTATGGGTGTCCCTTCCCATCTGGGGAAGGCAGGACAGCTGATGGGGATGTCCCTTGCCACATGGGGAAGGCATCAGTTTGGCAGAAGGCAGGCCCTCTTCACCCCAATCCTTCAGCCCTTCAGTGCTAAAGAGTTGGCACCTCCTCATGAGAAGGGGTGGGAAAGAAGGGACCATGCGACCCTTGACAGTCAACAGAAGAACTCTTTGTTTTTGGTAGATATTGCAGGTGGGCCAGCAGGAAGTCCACAGAGTTTTCCTTCTCCCAGCTAATGCTGGGTCCCTAGGCTGAGCTGCTGGTAAGGAGCCAGCCCGTCACTCCTGTGATGCCACTGATGTGACCTCAGAGATGGAACCAGGATTCACTGGTGTAGTGGCAGGTGTACCCGCTTCCACGGGCTCTTCATTGACTCGAGGTGCCAAGTCTTGCCAGTGGAAAGCCATCCACTCTTTAAGTGCTTATTATTTCTACACATACTTGAGTTTTCTTTACAAGGTATAGCCATGCATTTTCCCTTGCTGTCTGGTAGCATATCACCTCCTAGTATGTCACAGGCTGCTTATGGTCTGCATACATTTCATCTCTAGGCAAGTACTTAGGACAGGTTTGATGTCTGTCAGGTGTTCTCCAGGGCAGTGATTAAGGTGGAGGGGAGTAGGTGCCTGCATGCCTCTGCCCTGGTGGCTAATTCCCATGTACTTCATACAGTATAAAAGCCATTCAGGGCATAGCATCACCTGAAGAGTAAAGGGGAAAGTTTATCTTGCTTCTGTGCAGTGATTGAATCACAATCTGTTAGGGGGGGGAAAAAAAGAAGTCTTGTTGGGTTCTGTCGAGACAAGGGAGACCAAGGCTGCTGAGGTGTGAGTGGTATGCCTGCATCACCATGGTGATGGTAGATCCCCCGGCACCCCTTTGTCCTGTGCAGCTCCACTCCTTGCTCTCACGAATCATGCTGAAATGTAAGGTAATACCCGTTGATAAGCTGTCTGCTGGACTAATGAGGAAATGTGTCATCTCTCAGCTATTTAATAGTTTCTTTCCTCCCCTTGGCTTGTACTTTTTTATCACAGCTGCTCTGCAGACCGCATGCTTAGAGGGCTGGTTGTCATTTCTTTGGGTTATATTCTGACTTGCTTTTAGGTGACAGAGAGAGAGGTGGTGCAGGTTGGGAGGAGGTGCTGACAAGCCCTGTCATTTTCATGTCATGAAAAGCGTTCTGGATGACGGAAATCTCAGGAAATCTTTTCCATATTCATACTGTAGCTCTTGTCGTGATGCCATGCAATCAGAAATAAAACAAGAGCTGAGTTCATCTAGCAAGGGTCAGAGGTCAGATTGTCTCTAGAACATTTCCTTGGCATGGTTTGATAGGCAGGTTATCTTCCTGTGAAGATATTCTCATATGATTATGCTTGTGAGTACATAGCCTGCTCCAACTGCGAGTCTTTGGAGGGATTAACTCAAGAGTGTGTGGTGGGGCTGTCAGCACACTTATTACAAATCTTGAATGAGGTTGCCCACTGACAGGAGGATGTTCTGTACAAAAATAAGAGGTGCTGTGTGGTTTGTGTTGTGCTTTCAGAGTGAGCAGTTAGAAAGACCATACACCACTTTTTGTTTAATAGAATGGTTGAAATTGTAGAAAAAGCAAATTATTTAGTTTTGTTCTGAGTTGTGTTACAGAGTTCTAGGGGAAAAAGAATTTTTTTTCAACTGCTTTCCTGTTGAAATAAAGGTCAAGTATGGTGTTGGTGCTCTGGCTAGCAGAGCTGTTATGACTGATTTCGTTCATCCTTTTGTGCTATTAGAAGTCCTGACTGCAATCCAAATACAAAATAAAAAAGAGAACAAAAAAGATCCAGTGTCAGAAGGGAGAAAGCTTCAGTGTGAGAGAAAGTAATCAACCCTTGATTTTGTTGCCTATTACAGGAAAGTCATTTTGCTGCTGGAGAGACAAGGATTTGTCATGGCCCTGCTTGCAGAAATGAGAAGAGAAAGGGACAGCCACTGGAACTGTGGGTCTGATGCGTTCGATATATCTTATGCAGATGGGTAGGTATCTAGGATTGCTGTGCTAGATAGCAGGCCTTATAACCAGATAGTGGAATTACAGAGTTTGAGGACAGACGTTTTTAAAAGTGCCTTGCTGTTTGCTTGTGGAGCTCATCAGGAGAGAGAGGTAGCCATTTGACAGCACTGTGCTGGCTTCAAAAGAGCATAGAAGGATTACAGACACAAGCTGTACAGACACAAGCTGTGACAGCAAGTTTGTTACGGACATAGCTGTAACTATAGAAATATGTTTCTAGGAAAATGATTTGCCAAGTGCCAGGTATATCAGCAACACAGCTAGAGAGATTTGTGGCACAGAGACCAGAAAATGCAAAGCTACAGAAAGGAATCTTTAATTTACAGCATGAGCAATTCTGTGGTTAATCTAAGCAGAACAATCCGTTCCAGGGTGATCTAGCACTAGAGGCAAAAATAACACTGCAGAGGGCAGGCAGTCCTGAGTGCTGGCAGCAGCAAGTGCTAGAGGATTCATTAGCCTCTGAGTTATGGCAGACTTGGGTTTGCCAGTTTTCTTGGACTAGGCAGGAACTAACAGATGCTTGGCTCAAAGGTATTGTGGTAGTCCTGAGAGAGAAAACACACGGGAGGCTGAGATGCTCTTTTGCCAGTTTTTCTTCATCTTTATAATCTCTGCTGTTTGATTCACACCCTCCCTCTCATGCCAGCGCGGCTGTTCTGTGTGGTGGGCTGGGCTGGGCTGGGAGACAGGGTGACCCCATGGCAGGCCATGCCCTTGCGGATGGGGTGCTGTCCCCAGGTGTCTGAGGCAGGCAGGCAGGTGACAGGCTTCAGTGGCAGTTCTGACATGGCCAGCGTCCAGCCAGGAGCAGCAGGAGACAGGCCTGGAGTGGGACCCTGCAGCGCTGAGTCCAAGGTTTGTTGAAGAGAAAGGCCCCAAGGGCAGGCTGGAGACAGGCTGCCCACCTTCAGAGTCTGACCTAGGGCAGAGCTGGCCAGTGCACCCTGACCTGAACTGCAGCCCCGGGGCCCATGGCAAGTGGTGGGTGGGAGTCCCCATCCAGGTTGCCCAGGGCCATAAAGTCCCCTCAGGCCCTGACTAGAAAGTGGAGGTTGTGGCCTATTTAAGCAGGGCAGTCACACAAATTCTGGGCCTCCCACGCTGCAGCTGCACAGCCTGTGGAGGAGATGAAGTACTGACTCAAGGATTCCCTGTCGCAAAGGAAAAGGAAACTGATGCCTCCAGCTGACAGGGAAAGCAGAGAGGAGGCAGTAAAAGGTTGGGGTAACAGGAGGCAGTTGTGAGACCCAGTTCTTAGGTCCCTAATCTTCACTGATGATTGATTCTGGTGCTGCACTGCTGTGGGAGTGCTACGTGTGTGGATAACTTGTTGATAGGCACTGCAGTTGCTTCTGTATTTCCAGATGTGGTTCTGGGCATGCCTGCTCCTCTTTCTCTTGAGGAGCAGCAAAAAGGGGAACATGGGAGGAGAGGCCCCTGGACTACTACCTGGAAGATATATTCTCTTTGTGCATAAGTGGTTTCTTGCGTTACATGGCAAAGTTAGTTAATTGACATTTCTTGCAGGTGTAACTATTTGGAATACATTTTTGATTACTAAATTCTTACAAATCCAAGTCCAATTGTGTTACATTAAGAGAGGTGCTGGAGAGCAGCAGGGGGCAAAATATTTTGACAGACTAGTTCCTTCACTTATATGACTAAAGGTGTGGAAACTGTATACTGGAAAGTAAATGTCAAAAGCTTCCCATTTCTGAGACAAAGTAGCACCTGGGTTATGTGATAGTGTGAAAAAAAATGGAAGTTTTTACAGATGAAGCAGGAGATGTGTTGTGAAAACAAAATGGGTCATCAGTATGAGCCAAAGTGGCATGCACACTGCTTTCATATACCCAGGACTTATATCAGAGGTGTAGGCAGAAAGTCGTGACAAATATTGCACTCTTATTGTTGGATAGTGATGAAAAAATGCCATTAGCTCCAAGAAAGAGGTAAATAAGTTTCCAAGAACTGACACAGGCACAGCAGTGGGAAAATAATGAATATAGCTGGGATGGGAGAGGTATTGTTAATGCTTCTACCAGAAAAGTGACATTAACAGCTGCAGAGGGAAACTGTTAAATGCATCTTGTATATCAGAAGAAACTCAATTTCCTTTTTTTGTTATGTAGTGGTCCCGATGTATTTGGTAAAGTTTATGCTTCCATTTAGTTACAAGGACTTGGGGCTGATGCCTTGTTTGGGTCAGGCTACATTTAATCAATGACTTTTTCTCTCTCTGCCTGCAACAGATCATAGAATCGTTAAGGTAGGAAAAAACCTCTGACATCACTGAGTCCAGCCATTAAAGATCTTGGATTCTTATCTCTGGGTTCACACTTTGCTGGATGTTAGTGACCTCGTGGGGGTTACTTTACCTTTCCTTTCTTGGTTTCCTTCTGTGGAGGCTCTGACAGTACCAAGGCTATGTTGATGATTCAGAATTTGACAGTGTGTATCTTTGGTCTCTGTTTTCCTGTAAAGAAAGTAGAAGTGTAATGGCAGGATAGTTCAGGATAGGTCAGGATAGTTCAAGATAGTTCAGGATAGTTATGACTGATTGGTAATCTTTATAGTGACCTTTCAAGAGCCTTGCTCTAACCAGCTGCTACTTGCCTAAGAGTATTGAGGGGCTGATAGTTCCCTGCTAGATGATAGATCCAGGAGTAGCTGGCCCTAAGAACAGTTGTGGCTTCATAGGGAGAGGTTTTAATGCAGCCATGACATCTTTCTGATAGAAGAGGCAGCAGTGTGTGGCTGGGAGACATAGTTTTAATAGAATAGTGGTGTAGCTGCACTGAGGGGTGGGATTTAGATATCAGATTGCAAGTGTAGAACCCATGTTTAATCAAAAACTACAGAAAGTGAGAGGGGGAGGGGAAGAGGTGAGTGGGATATTGAATATTTCCAAAGATATGCACAGAGAACCAGAGCTAAAATGGAACAGAGGGTATGCTCTCAGCTGCGGATCCATCACAGTGTTGGCACTTTTATTTTTATGGAACAACCGTTGTCTCATCAAAGGATGAAAATTGCACAGTCCTCATCTTTTCAACACTGGTAGGGTTATGACTATAAAAGTCGTATGGTCTGAGAAAAAGATCATAGCTTTAGTCAGACTGAAGAAGTATTTGATACTGTATAATGTAGAACTCCAGATCACTTGCATTTTCTTTAAGCCTAGATCTGGGAGACTAGCAGATTTTACAGAAGTGCTCTGTATTTATTTGCCAAGAAATTGTTCTGTGAAAAGGAGAAAAGTCAGGAAGGAGTGTTACTGACAAAGTCTGGCATCCCAGCAGACAAACCAGGGGTTGAGGAACTTTTTTTGCATTTTAGAGCAGGCAAGGTATTCTGTGTCTCTTGACCATTTCTGGTATGTTAGAAACCCACTGTATAAAGGTCACGAGGGTGGATTTCCAGTAAACAGTCTTCTTTTTCTTTTTCTTTTTCTTTTTCTTTTTCTTTTTCTTTTTCTTTTTCTTTTTCCTTTTTTTTTTTTTATTTGTCAATTTGACCCNGCTTTCTCTGAGCACTCAGAAAGAGAGAAAACTTCTGTCTTCTGTTTTGCTGAGAACTGCATGTGACCACTGATATGTGTATCACTAAATGTATATCACTAAACTCAGAATGCTGTTTTCAGGAAGTCAGCCTTGTAAGGGGAGCAGCAGCAGTGCCAGTCTCATGTTTTCTATTGTGTATGTTGAAATGGAGTAATGCTGAGAAAAATGTACCTGAAGCTTCTTCCCTCTCTGGGAATCTGATCCTTTGAGTAAATTACCTGCATGATAATGAACTGGGAAAGGCACAACAAGTCTCCCAGAGGGAGAAGAAACAATTTTTTAGGATCCTTCATTGCAAGGGGTCAGGAGATGGGAAACAGGAATTTGCAGTTTGTCTTTTTCAGTGCAACTTTTAAGCTGTATGTATTTTAAACAATAGATCAGCATGCTATTCAAATCCCAGTCTAAACTATGAACTTGTAGAGGATTTGAGGCACAGTCCATAGCTGTGGAAACAAAGAGTGAGGGAGGAGCATTTGCCCATTCTCTGTCACTGAACTATGAATTACTGCTGTCATGCTATACGGGAGATGCATCATACATATAGGCCTATTTAGAGTAAATATAGCAAACAATCTATTGCATTGTAGTGTAAAAATGCAACATGTACTGGTGCGGTTGCCAAGCAGATAAAGTTAGAAGTGATTAGTTCCGCCCTCTGAAAAGTCACATGAAAATGAGCACTTAATGTCTCTGCTCAGTAGAAACAAGATGAGACACAAATTGACTTGTCAAATTCAGAGAAGTAACCATGCTAACACAAAGTAACCATGCTAACACAAAGTCACCACGCTAACACAAAGCAGAGAGTGATAGCAGGTCCAGTATTTTATCACACTTTCATTTTCCTGACTCCTCAGGAGTCAGTGAATGACAGGTACAGATGATTGTGGGTTGGGGGATTGGAGCAGAAAGAAAGGGAAAATGTCAAAAAGCTCTGCCTCTTCCTCTTTTTTTCTTTAGCTTCATAAATAATCTAGTTTATACATAGGTTTAAAAAATTTCCTGGTCATTTCTCCATGGCGTATTTAGGGTACTTTATTCTGTTTGCAAGTGGCCCTGGTGCTGTTACCTGGGCTATGGCAGGATGCTTGTAAATGATACTATCTGATCAACAGGTTTGATGCTCAGCTGTGCACACTGATGTGTCAGCCTAGTTCTTTACATCCCTTTAATGTCCAATAGACACAAAACAAGTGCCACCTTCTGTGCTGTGAGGAGAGAGCTGAATGTATTAACTGGCACACAACTTATTTTAAGTCACCTAGACAGCTACATAAATTGTTCGTTTCTCCATGTTTTAAATTTTTTAAAAAATTCATTTATAGCCTCAATATTGTCAACATTGTACTGGAAAGCAACCACCTAAGAACTCTTGCAATGCAATGCAGAAAAAAAGTAGTCATTAAGTATGATCAGTAGTCATTAAGTATGACTACTAAAAAGCAGCTGGCTTTTTAGTAGTTAATGCCACTGATAATATTGAAGACTTAAGCTCTTAGAGAACTTGCTGGAATTGTTCAGCTTTTCAAAGTCTACACTTTTCTGAAAACAGTGTGTTTATATTCTTTATAGAAAGTAAGAGAAACTGCTGTCCTCCCATGTGCATTCCAGCTTATTTTGGCATCATGTCAGCTGATTCCAGGTGTCTAAGGCAGATGTCCAAAAGAAGAGGAATGAGGGAACTGAAGAAAAAGAACAAGAAAAAGGAAATTGAACTTTTGCTGTAATTGAGGCCTGTGGAAAGTTCAGCTCTTCATCTTTTTCAAGTTGTATTCTGCTTTTCACTTGCAAGGAAACTTGCTGTGGTTCTGAGTATTTTTCCAGCTGTTGTCTTGCTGTATGCACTGCCCCAAAGGTGGTCTGTGTGGATGTGGGTGTTGCTCAAAATGTAGCGTGCTTTCCCTGCATCCACGGCAGCATTCAGCTTACTTGCTTGGGCGGCTTGTGTCACCAAGGTAAGTGCTCCAAATGTTAGCAGCCTAGAACCATTACATGTCTGAAAGTGGCTCTTCCCTCTAATCTCTTCTAGGCTTGTGACATATGGCCTTTCCCTTACTAGAATTCTGCAATTCTTCATGGTCTTAGCTCTAAAAAGCCATTTGTTTGACATTGTCAGATGCTCTTATGCAAATTAAGACCCTGGTGAAACAGTTTAGTCACAGTCTGGTCTAGCCCACAAAGAATTTTAAAACAATTAAGTCAAGGCTGAATAGAAGGATTTTTATGGTTCCTTGGCATATTTTATCTTCAATATCCACCTCTTAAATTGCCCAAACCTTTAGTCAGTCCCACTGGACCATCACCTTTACTCTTCTGGAGCTTTTTTTTTCCAGTACCTTGGATTTTACAGTCTCTCACTCTGCTGCAAACTGTCCAGCTAACATCACTATGTAAGAAAACAGCCCTCTAGTTGAGCTGCCATTCCTGTGGGTCTCTTGTCCTTGTGGTTCAGTTTGAACCTGAGATTTTCCAATACCATATTCTTTCAAAGCCCAGTGAAATTTCTTGTTGGTGGGGATTATGGGGTGTGGGTAAGTGAGAGTGAGAAATAAGGACAGGAATGGAAGAGAGACTTTTTTCCTCCAGTTTTTTATGTGGGTTTCAAACCAGCAAGGCTAGTTCAGCGTAGCTGGTCAAATTTTTAAAAATTCTGGCTGGAAATGAAGTGAGAAAAAGGGTGGGATTTTTCTCTCTCATTTTTCTCTAACTCCACCTATGGCTTTGGTTGCAAAAAGGTACAAGTGTGTGAGTATTCAAACAAATAATTTTTGGGCATATAACCTGCCTGTGGAGAGGCATGAAGTAGGAAAGCAGATAGAGCCCCCCTTTCCATTTTTATGGTGGCCAAGATGGGTCCTACTTGCCCTCTGGGGTGCTTGAGGCTGGGATAACATTTTGTTTCTACTTAGCAATGGTGCATGTGTCAGGCAATTTGTACTTTTTTATTTACTGTAAGAATTGCTGATATAGCTCAATACAGTTGAGTTTCTTGCTTACTGCCGTGTCAATTATGAGCTCCTGTTTCTGGTTCAATCCCACTTCTGTCCTCCATAAGGGTTGCCCACAGCTATTGGGCAGGTGAACCTCTTGTGTTGATCAGAGATTTTTTTTCCTGGTCCCTAGAAGGGAGGATCTGTTCAAAAAATCTGATATTCAGACTTTCCTCTGCATTTATTACTTGAGTGAACTCCTGGTCCACAATTGTTCAACAGTATGAACTGGAAAACAGATCTGGGTATCTCAGTTCACCTGGTCAGCAATACAAAGGAAGTTCAGAGATCTAATGGGCAGGAAAAGATAAGAAGCTAGCCAAAGACAGCAGAGAATGCTGCATATATTAACTCTTCCTAGACACAGTGACTCCTGAAGCTGTGATCCATTATCTATTATAAAGCAGATGGTGATAAGAAGCTGATGTACTGAAGTACTGTTATTACTATACATGGAAAGAAGAGATTAGCTGCAATGTCTAACTGGCTTCAGAGAGAAATAAATAAAAAGCCAACGAGTATACCAGAAATTTTGTGAGGTTTTCAATGGAAACATTAAAAAATATGTATATGAACTCTTTAATGGTTAAATGTTCTTTGGGATCCATTGTGGTTTAACCCCAGCCATCACCGGGCCCTGCAAAACCACTCCCTCTCTCCTCCAACAGCAGGATTGTGGAGAGAATTGGAAGGATAAAAGCTAAAGAACTCATGCGTTGAGATAATGACAGTTTAATAGGAAAAGAAAGAGCCACATATAGAAGCAAATCAAAACAAGAAATTAATTCACTGCTTCCCATGGGCAGGCTGGTGTTCAGCTATCTCTGGGAGAGCAGGGCCCCATCATGTGTAAGGGCTTGTGGGAAGACAAGCACCATCACTCCAAATATCCCCCCAAGACTCCAAATATCCCCCGCACCCTTCCTCCTTCTTCTCCCACTTTATATACTGAGCATGATGTCACATGGTCTGGAATATCCCTTTGGTCAGTTGGGGTCAGCTGTCCTGGCTGTTTCTCCTCCCAGCCTCCCAATCACCCCCAGCGTCCTCACCAGTGTGGCAATACCAAAAGTAGAAAAGGCCTTGGCTCTGTGTAAGACCTGCTCAGCAATAACAAAAACATCTCAATATCAACCCTGTGTTCAGCACAAATCCAAAACACGGCCCCATGCCAGCCACTGTGAAAAAAATTAACTCTACCCCAGCCAAAACCAGCACAGGATCCCAGAAGCTTTTGACTAAAACAATTTCTTTGACAGTTTCAGTGCTGCTTTCTCTAAATCTCAGAGGTAACGTAGGACTGATACAGCTGTGATGGCAGCAGTGAGACTCAGAATTATCCTGAGTTCAGATAGGTGGATTTTTCTTTGGGAAAAAACCCCACCACCCTCTGTATGTACAAAAGGAAATGACTATCCTAGTGATCTTTCAGAGAATTGTTTCTGGTTTTGAGGGTTTTTTGTATTTGCCTCTTCACATTCTTTGGTGGCAATTGGATTTTTTATTTTCATTTAAAACTATTACAGCATGGACATTTGGTTTATGGAGTGGTTTATGAAAGCCTTGCTATCCCTGAAGGAATAATGTGACTGGGCTGGTTTATGTGAGTAGTGAAGTGCAAACAACCATGCTCAGGAGAGGCCTTGCAAACCATTTTGGGCACTGTAGCTGCATCTGAAGACTCCTCTGATGGAGCACAAGTGGAGGGAGTACTGTATTTACAAACGCAATTTGTTGTTGTGCAATGAGAAGTGTCTTTACTTGATATATACTCCAGTGAGGACAGCTGGTACTGTTTGGTTTAATTCCCAAACTGCTCTGCCTTGTGCTGGTGCAGTGGCCAGAGAATTGAGGAGTATAAGCCTGACATTCCTGAATAACATTTTAGGAAGCTGATGTACATTATCTATAGCAAGGTAATAGAAGAAATATCACAAGGTGGTTTTAAGAGAAAGAGCTGTAGGTGTGACAGCTTAGCAAATGTGAATGATAATTTTAGATAGCATATGGCCAGTGACCGAAGTAACTTCGTATAAGGGATAATTCTAAATTATTTTTAAAATATTTTGTTTCTTTGGTAGTGCACTTTTTTTAACTGTAAAAAACTGTATTTTTACAGTTCTTCCTGTCTGTAGATGTCTTAAACCTTTCTTCAGTTTTAAAGTTTAAACTAACAGTCTGAAACTGAAGAACTTGAGAACTACACACCTTTGTTAGCTCCTACACTGGCTTCTAGTACATGTGTAGTAACATATGGATCTCTCTGATCAGGAGGAGAAAGTTGATGAGGCTTTCTATGCACAGTTGGAAGTAGCCTCACAGTCACAGGCCCTGGTTCTCCTGAGGGACTTCAACCACCCTGATATTCACTGGGAGACAAAACAGCCTGGCACAAATTGTTGGAGTCCAGGACATGCTTGTGGCTGCCCTGGGGGGTCAGAGACCTCAGCAAGGGGGTCTCAAACCCTGGCAGAAAGCCCAAAATAATACAGCTTTTGATTTTAGCCCATGGGGAAGATTACCAACGTTATGAGAAGAACTACAAAACATTGCAGTTTGAAACATATTAGTAGCTTAATTTATGACAGGGTGAAAATGTAGAGTTTAGATTTTTTAAATGAGGACTGAGGAGCCAAAAGGGAGGATTTCGGGTGTGGTCACTCTTTCTCCTTCTTCTCCTCTCTCCTCCATGTTTCTTGGTGACGGTAGCACATTCACATTGGTAAAGGTAAAAATGNAAAGTAAAAATGACGTGTCTAGGATTAGTAAAAATTTATTGGTATATTACAATAAATAAAAAACCATTTCGAGCAGTGGTTGGATTGTGATACAGGTACAAAAGGGACAAAACTGCCCGATCGGGGCAGTTCCTGCAAGATTTCGGCTGGCACTCAGACCGCAGCTGAAGCTGAGGGCTAGCTGAGAGATAAGAAATGATAAACAACCTTGAAACAGAACCTGCAGGCCTCTCTCGTCTTTTCTGGCTCTGGGACAGGACTTTAGAACAGCTAAAAACCACCCAAAGTAGATGTGAGGAGTAACAACTCCCACAACAAACAATCCAGGGAGTTCCTGCAGATCATTGATGACAACTTTTTGATGCAAGTGGTGGAGGAGCCAACAAAGAAAGGTGTGTTGCTGGACCTTGTACTACAAAACCAGGAGGAACTGAGTGAAGATGTGAAGACTGGGGGCAGCCTTGGCTGTAGTGACCATGAGATAATGGAAAACAGGATCCTGCATGGAGGAAGCCAAGCAGTAAGCAGGACTAGAACCCTGAGCTTTCAGAGAGCCAACTTCGGCCTTTTCTAAGACTGCTTGGAGGAATCCCATGGGTTAGGGCTCTAGAAGAGAAGGGGCTCCAAGAGAGATGGTCAGTATTCAAGCATTGGTTCCTCCAAGCTTAAGATCAGTGTATTCCCATGATCAAGGAATAAAGCAAAGGGTGCAGGAGACCTGCATGGATAAGCAGGGAGCTTCTCTCAAACAGGAGAAAGAAATTGATGGGATCTTGAAAAAGGGCAGACCACCTGGGAGGATTACAGGAACATTTTCAGTGCATGCAGGGATGTGATGAGGAAGTCCAAGGGACGCTTGGAATTGAATCTGTCAGGGGATATCCAGGACAAGAAGAAAGGCTTCTACAAGTGCCTCAGCAGCAAGAGGAAGCTTAAGGAAAATGTGGGGTCACTGCTGAATCAGATGGATGTCCTGGTGACAGAAGACAGAGAGAAGGAGGAATTAATGGATGCCTTCTTTGCATCAGTCTCAACTGCTGAGATCAGCCCTCAGGGAAAACCCTGCCTAGGCCAAGCTATCCACACAGCTGGCTTACTGCTGTAGAATTATTTATTCTAAGCAGGCACATTGTCCTATTGCTGTCTGTTGGGCTGGGTTCAGCTTGCCACATTGTAGATCATATTGGTTTCAGTCAGTGAGAGACAGTTTTAAAGTTACTGTACCACGAGGATGCCATCTGAGGGCCCTGAGTGAGAGTTTCGAGTGCCATAACCTGAGATAACTGTTGTCCTTATTGCCTTCAGCTGTCTTTACTACTCTGGAGAAGTTTCCACTTGCATAGGATGGTTTCTGTAGTTGTGTATAATTCCTGATCCTCTGTAGTTCTTGGAAAATGAGCTGAAACCCAAGAAAAGTTACCTAAATACACCCAGCTGTAAATTTCTGCTTAGTGACAACACAAGTAGCTTGAGGTGTTCCTTAAAGGGAAATTAAAAGAGAGAGGTAAAATAGGAAGAGGAAAAGATCTCTTGCAGCCACCCAGTTGTGATCTCCTACCTTCCCTCTTGCTCATTTCAATCTGTCTTGTGAGTGTAGGGATGTATTTTTCCTCACTACTTGTTTTTCAAGGCAGTTGCAGCCCCCAGGAGGTGATTCTGGCAATTCTGAGCTTAGCTGCAGTAGTGCCTATCTAAACTACCTTCCCTGGAATCGGTGGCAGTCAGTTGTCCCTGAGGATGAAGAGGATATCCAGTGGTATACCATTCCTGAAACGTTTGTAGGCAATGAGGCGTATTTCAGATGTGAATTACGGGAGTAACTTGCTGTATCCCCAGAAAGTCTTTGACAGCTGTGTGCAGACACTGGAATCTTGCTGCAGTGCACCAGCAGATTTCAGTGTAAGCTATGGACATGGATTTCTGGGACCTGTCTTGCCATGGAGGTCTTGGTCTTAGGCAGATTTCCTGCAGACAAGGGAGCTGCTGCTTTGTCCCAGCTAAATAAAGGTCATTGCCAGCTCCAGTTGTATCAGCTTGACTGAGTTCATGGTGATGAATGAGAAATTGCTTACACAGCAAGTATTTCTCTCTCAGTGTTACTGACAGTTGATTTTACTGGGGCTAATGCTGTAAGTTCTTATTACCATTGTTGAATTGTTACTTCAGAATGAAATTTGTCCCATTACACAGATAAATAATATACTTGAGCAGAGGCACGTTGAGGGAAAATGTTGGTCATCTTGCCAGTTCATCCTGTTACAGTCTGTCACTTTATTTTCACTGGCTAAAGGAGATGTGTGGTGGTGGATGATTTGTTACTTAGTTTTCAGCTTTGCAAAATTCCCTACGTAACCGATGTCAGTGTCAATCCTTATTATGGGCCCACCAACAAACCCCTTACGTTTCCTGGCATACTTAGCTTTTAGGAATATTTTCTATATGTCTATAGATAGTCTATAGATAGAATAAATTCCACAACTGTTGTAAGTAAATAGTTCACCTATTCACCTACAGGAAACTGTGTGCTTAAATAAAGCTAACTGCAAAAAAATTTCAGCAAGTTAAGTTTTGATACTAATAGCAAATCCGGTCACCAGTGTGAATAGAGAACAACTTGGCAGAAGTTCCTTGCTAGGAGGCATTCTTGAGTCATATGTCCTCACATAAACTGAGTATGTCATTAAATTCATGGTGGGTTTGGCACTAGGGCAGGGATCCTTTGTATCTTCAGCCAGGCTTAATGTGCATTCCCTGCAACTGCTTTCAATCTTGGCCTCATCAGTTTATTAGCTGCTTTCCCATAGTGTACTAGAGTGATAATTTTTAGCTCAGTACTCTGACAGTTATTGATATGAAGTTCTTGAAGCCCATAAGCCTGCTTACTGGACGTCACTCTTCTCTTCCTCAATCTCTCTCTCACTTGCCATATTCCTTTTTATCAGTCTTCCTCTCAGTTTGAGCTATTAATTTTATCTTCCCTTTTTTTTTTTNTTTCGGTAAATTTAAGTAGATAAATGATGAACAGAAGTGAGCAAAGGAGTACCCAGAAAAGATTTGGTAAAGGTTAGGAAGTGTGTTGCGTTGTTCACATAAAAGTGATTTCCAATACAACTGCTTTTTTTAGCTGCTGCATCTGTTTCTGCTTGAATTGTTCTTTTACAAACTTGGCAATTCATGGGAGGGAAAAAACCACATATCAGCTATTTTTCACTTGTGCAGTAGGATTAATTTGTATTTGCCTAGTCGTAATACCTGCTATTTGTGGGAGCTCATGGGCCTTAAATTAGGTGTGATGGCTTCTTCTTGCTCCAAAACTGTAATAGATTTTAATGTTAAACTTTGCAAAGAATGAAACAAAGACATCAAGAACAAATAAGGGTGATTTCAAGTTCATAATACCTTCCATATGACTGCCAAATTGCTTGAAGATTAACTGTCAGCTCAACCTTCCTTTTCATTTTGAGAGTTATATATAGTGGAAGTGGTTGTAAATTACTGCTGCTAGTGTAACTGTGTGGGGAATTTTCATCTGGGGCCGTGTCTGACCCTCATGAAGTTCCTGGAAAAAACAGAGTGCACTGCAGGGTGGAAGAGAAGAGTCTTACTGTGCAGAAAACAAGGGTTTACAGATTTTCTTTCCTTATGTTGTTTATGTTGTTCCTGATGAGAATCATCTTGATCTGTAAAAGACCCCCAGACTGAGAAGTGACCACACTTGCCGGAAAGATGGTAGATCACTTCTGAGGGTTTTAAAAATTGTTTTTAAAATTTATGTCTTTTGTGCAGACAAAATGCAAGTATTTGATTGTTTGTTGTTGTTGTTGTTTGGTTTGGGTTTTTTTATTTTTGGTGGTGGTGGTATTTTTAAACAGAAGTGGGTTGTTCTGTCTTCTCAGAGCTTTTGGTAGTAGTATATGTGCTTCTTTGGACACACATTTTTGGGTTGGAATTTGAAGTATTGGGGAAGATGTAGTGGTGGTATTTTTGGTAGTTTTCTTTTCTAGAGAAGGTTTCCATGAAACAGCAAACAAAAGCTGGACAAGCTGGGGGACTGAGATTGTTTTGCCTGCTTGAATTTAGCGTTTGTTTTCCTTTTTAGTTCATGTAATTTTTATTAGTCTCTACAGTGTGTCCCTTGGGCTCTGTTCCTTACACCAACAGGATGGTTTTAGGAACTCTTACACTGTATTTCCCAGTGGTAACCAGTGTTTTATCGATGTTACAATTTAGCTCAGTGCTTTGGACACTATCTCCTACAGAAATTTAGGCAGTCTTGGCACATCTAAATCCCACAGGTTTACTGCTGGTCCAGTTTTGGGATGGGGGAGTTATGCCCTTCTCTTAACTGTCTTTAAACACCAAATCTTCTGATTCTTGGGAAGAAAGTGGAATGGGACCTAGTTAGCAGATTCTCATAGCAGCTTAAACTTTTATGGCAGTACAAAACTGTCAGCACAGGAACCAAGTCCTCATAACCAAAGAACTTGCAGTGAATCCCACCACACCTCTGATGATAGATGGCTAAAAGTTTTGAATAGGGTAAAAAAAGTACTTGAGGCTGCCAAAGGGAGAAGAAACAGATAGAGAGTGGCAGCAGGGAGAGTTGTTACAGAAGGGAACTCCAGGTCAGGGTGACCAGGGAGCCTGGATAGAGCGTAGCAGAGATGATTTTAGGGAAAATGGCACTGGCAACTCAAAAACTAGCACTGGGATCTGCTAAGAGTGTGTATGAGTTGCGACCCACCATACAACTGTTAGATAACACTTTTGGAGTGAATATTGTAGTTCCGGTAGACTTTTTACATGGATGATAATTTCTGTCTTCTGGCCAGAGTGCATCTACAATAGGAGGAAGTCTGTGTGTCTGGAAACTTGATACCCATTCCAGTTTCCAAACACAACTAAATAAGAGAGGAAAGAAATGGCCAATGGATAAAAATTTCAAGGCTTTTTATCAACATTTTATCAACTTAAGCAACAACTTCTAGTTATTTCAAAGTCCTAGATGAACTTAGAAGGAGGTCTGGATTAGTTGTTTCACAGTAAGTTCTTCTGCTTCTGAAATAAGTATAAAATCACCTAACATATCCCAGAAACTTCACTGGCATGATAAGCCCTAGGATGCTGGCTACCTGGAAGGTACATGGGGAGGTAATACCAACCATATCCCTCAGATTTTGGTTTGGGGATGCTTCTGTCAGGTACTTAGTCTCCCTGCCTTGTTCTTCTGAATAGGAGATACACCTCAGAGCATTGTATTTGGTCATCTACTTATTTAAGCTCATTCAGAAAAACAGCCTTGAAACTGTTTGCAGCCTGTTGAGAATGTTTCTTTCTGTCATATTTTGCTTCTTTCCTACTTTGCTTCTTTGTTTCTTAGATACAATACACCACCTTTGTCTTTTTGATTTCCCGCTACACTCATACTCCTATCTAACTAGTTACCCCATGAAGTCCCAGTCAGAACTTTGATTGTCTATAGAATTATTATGTTCTCCTGGGTTATTATCCATGTTCCTGCAATTTTTGTGAAATCTTTAAGGACTTCCATCAGATTGGTTGCTTAGTCTCCTGCATATTTCCTTCACCTGATTGTAATTTATCTTTCTTCTCTCTAACCTGGGATTCAAGTGTGTTATCAAGATCATATCATCCTCTTAACTTCTCTCTAGGCTTTTGTTCCTGGCCTCCAACACATATTCCAGTTAATTCTTGTGCTGATCACAGAGGAAATAGATGCAACAAATAAAAAAAGAGATTCTCGAAGGGTTAACATTTTAATGGAAAAGGAATGGGGTGAGAGTTATACAGATACATTTCTGGCATAAGTTTCTTAAAACAGAAGGGAACGTGCCAAGGGAAGATGCATACTTGTTTATGTATAATCAATCAATGGATGCAATAAGGATTTTTTTTTTAATTTTCACTTATTTGAAAAGTGACCAGCAGATTTCATCTGGCTGATAGATTGCTTTGATAAATCTTTGGGAATTTTTTGGTATTTTTGTCTCAGTTGCATTCTCTGGCAAGCACACAAAAGAGATGTCCATTCTAACACCCAGCTCTCAGCTTGCCTTTTGTATGTGGATACGATTCTCCTTTCTGAATCTGCAAAACCTCTAAAATCTCCATTAAAATGCACTGTAAACCTCCTCTCTTTGGGAGTACCATGGAGCTATGAAAAGACAGCTATAAAAGCGAAGCCAGGATAAATAAACCTTATTCCAAATGAGTGTGGATTGGCAAGCTTAAGAATCATTAATTTTGCCTTAGTGAAAAAGGAGGAAGATGGAAATCCACGGGAGAGAATTAGGTTAGTTCAAGCAATACACCGCTGCTGTAACCCTACTCTAGACCTGTATGCAATACACCCATAGGGAGATAAGGCTTTACAGCATGAAGATTTTATCAGCCTGCGTTTCTGTGACAGCCAGAGTGCTTGCGAGTGGATGAAGCCAGCAAGAATTATTTGTGGTGTTCCAAATGAGTGTCACTAAGGTCTTTGTGCCCTACATATCTGGCCTCTATGTGCCACATGTAACAAATGTATACCCATGAAAGAGGTGTCTGTATTTTTGTTTGAAAACTTCTGCTAGCAAAGAGAGGCTCCAGCGCATCATGGCTCCTGTCACAAGGTCCTGTGGTGAGAACAAAAAAAATTAAAAGCTAGGTTTGACCCTTTCTATCCCAGCCATAAAGAGAATGTGGGGATCTGCTGTCTCAATGCCCTTCTATTGTTAGTGCTTGGTCCTGATGCAGGAAGGTGAGGAGGAGGCTCTCAGAACTCTTTATTTACTTGGTTAGTTCACTTAGCATTTGATTGAAATATCTGTTCAGTGGACTGGAGCAGTGCTAGATGAGGACGTGAATTGTTCAGTTGGGAAAGAACTGAGAATCTCTTGGTAAATCAGTGCTACCTGAGATGATTGTGTAAAGATTTGCACTCCATAGCCTTTCACAAAGGATTCAGTGCTCCTCCACACCTGCAGCAACAGCTGAAGGCTGGGCAGGACAGGTTGTACTCCCACAAGGCAGAAAAACATCTCAGAGTTTCCTGCTTTTCATGTGAGTATTGTCATTTTTGGCTATGTCTAGCTCATAGACAAACAGGTTTATAAATTTCAAATGTGATTGCTTTTGCAAAAACAAAGAGACCTTGAACTAGAAACTCTTAGGACCCTCCTTAGTCAAAACCATGTTTTGCTTACCCCAGAGAGAGCTGAAAGTTTCTGTCTCCCACTACACTAAGCTTCCACTTTCACCCTTGAATTAAACTGAAATTCAGGACTGTGGGTTGTTGAAAGTCCAGGAAACACTGTTTCCTGGTCTTGGCTTCTGGCTAGTGGAGCGGTTTGTTTTCTTGTTTAATCACTCTGGGAGTGGATTTACTGGAAAGATTTGTATTTAGTCCTAGGTTTTTGATAAATGCATCTCCTAATGTGTTCCTGGAGAAAGCAATTTACATTCAGCTGCATGAGGGACAAGATTTTCTGCTTTAGCCTCCTCTGTCTCAGGTTCACTTTGCTGTGATGTGCCTGGCACAGTTAGATTCTCATTGTTTGTGAGTTAGTTTTTGATAGATCTTTATTTACCAGCCTCTAAAAACCAAATCCAGTCCACAGATCACTCTGGGATCTCATCTTACATACAACTCAACACATGACCCTAAGCATTACTTGTGTGTGTGTAAAACAGTGACTAAAGGAAGAACAAAATTAGAAATATGTTTGAGACTCTGGGGAAGCAGGAGAATCCCGGGATCTCTTTCCTAATGGTGTTTCTTTGTTTAACTCTCATTGAGTTTAATGAAATGCTGCTTGTTATCTTTCACTCTACAGTCTCTCACCTATCTTAGAAATACTGGTGATATAGTGATTCTATTCTCATGTGATTTTAAATACATTATCTAAAAATTTTAACAGAACCTTTTTGTTCTTAATCCGGTGCAGCTGAGGAATTAAAATCCCAAAGCAGTTCACTTTCCATATTTTTCTTACAACTTTAATTTTTTTTAACGTACCAGTTGCAAGGACCAGAAAAAAATAAAAGAAATGTTTTTTCTCAAATTGACAACTGTTAATTCTGTTTGGTTTCTTAAAAGATATTCCTTAAAAATCTAATCTTTTGCTTTTCCCTCATGGTGTGGTCAAGTGCTTGAAGTCTGACATTAACGAAAAATAATGGTTTCTTTCCTGAACTGGTGTTCAATATTTAATATCGCATTACTTCTACTACTACTACTAGTAATGATAATACTACTAATAATAACAACAATACTTTAGAGAGTTTAGTCTGGTTTTAGCAGTTATGAATTATGTCAATTGTATTTTATCATGTGTGGAAAAAGTGAGCTGTATTGGTTTCCCACACAAATAGGTGAGAGGGTGAAATATGTGTTCAGTTTTCTTTCCTACTGAAAGGCATTCTCCCAAATATTAGATACATAGGAGAAATGTGTGTAGTACACTGCATGGTTGTGGAAGCACATCGTTCCTCACATCTCTGATGGCTGCTGGAAGGGGATGTGTACATCAGCTGAAGGGAACGCAGCACTTGCCACCAGCCATATGGCCACCTGGAAACAGCCCCAGGCAAGCTGCTTCTGCTCTGCTAAACACAGCCTGAAGGCATCAAAGGTGGCTTTCAGCTCTGTTGGGTGATGTCTCTGTGTGGCTGTTTGCACCATGAAGCTCACAGTGTTGAAGTGCTGGGATTATATCCTGCTTGAGAAATAGCCCTCAGACTCGGATACCTATTACAGGCCTTCAAGATGAAAACTGGCTGTGTAATGTGAAACATCAAGGTTGCCTTTTGTAGCTGCTGATACAGGTGCAGGCTGATCTGCACCTTACTCTTAACAGGGTGATCAGAGAAGCTATCTTGGGACATCCATTCTGCCAGGAGTACAGGGAGTATTGCGCAAGTGTGGAAATGGCCTTTCACAGCAGGCCATTTGTCACAGAATCACAGAATAAGCTATGTGGGAAGGGACCCATCGGGATCATCAAGTCCAGCTCCTGGCCCTGCTTGGCACCCTTCCCAAGAGTCACACCATGTGCCTGAGTGCATTGTCCAAATGCATCTTGAACTCTGTCAGCCTTGGTGCTGTGGCCACTTCCTTGGGGAGCCTGTTCCAGTGCCCAACCACCCTCTGGGTGAAGAACCTTTCCCTAATAATCAGTCTAAACCTACCCTGACCCAACTTCAGGCCGTTCCCTTGGGTTCTGTCACCAGAGAGAAGGGATCAGTGTCTGCCCCTGTGCTTCCCCCCATGAGGAAGTTGTACCTGCACTGAGGTGTCCCCTCAGTCTCCTCCGGGTTGAACAGACCAAGTGACCTCAGCTGCTCTTCATTTGGCTTCACCTCAAGGCCCTTCCCCATCTTTGCTGCCTTCCTTTGGACACTGTCTAATACCTTCATGTCTTTCTCATATTGTGGCACCCAGACCTGCCCCCAGCACTCAAGGTGAGGCTGCCTCAGTGCAGAGCAGAGCAGGACAATCCCCTCCGTTGCCTGGCTGGCGATGCTGTGCCTGACATACTCCAGGGCATGGTTGATGGGCTAACCAGGAGCATGAATTGTGGTTGGCCCACTGTAACAGCAGGCTGTGATGCCAAAAACTACTGTTCGTGGCCAGCACTGAGGAGCACCAAGGCATCAATTCACAAAGATAACACTCAAATATATGTGTAGGGGAAGCTGATGAACTAAGGCACTGTCTGATGACCTTTCCTGCAGTCTTTTACCAGGTCAGCAATTTCTAGATATGTATTTTGTTTGAGGCCTAGACCATTTGGCAGTCTTTATTTCTGCTTAATTAGCTTCATGATTTAAAACTATTTGTAGCCCCCTAATGAACTGGGAAAAACCCAGCAGTTGTTAGCAGCTGGCTGGGATTTTAACAGCAGCCATGTGCGTTCAGCAGAACAGCAATAAAATAGTGAAAAGAAAAGTCTGGCAGTACTGCCAGGGGTCAGGACATGTGAGGGCTATCCTCAGCTCTGTTAATGATCACCATGAGCACAGAACAGAATTGCAGCTGAACAGCCTTGTTAAATGACAGTGACAACAAAGGCTTTGACAGAAGGCCCCACACCCTGTGAAAGAGGATTTGAACTAAGATGCTGGATGTGGACCAGAGAGCAGCTGAGGGTGTGTTCCCATCACATTTTCAACAGCTCCCTAGCCCTGACAAAACTTTTGAGGGAAAATTTGTCAAAACCCTTAGGCCTTAAGTTGCCCAGCAATATTGTACAGCCCTGTGGACTTTCACTGAAAGGTGGACATGACTACTACTGCGTGGTGGTAAATCTACTTGTTGTGGTTGTGCCTGTGCCTTACAGCTCATCCCTCTGAACATATTTTGCTCATCACCACTTCAGTGCTTTTCCAGACAAAGCAACTGAGCCTGTATCCTCATTTCCCTGTGATCTGGAGGTGTCCTCCAAGTTTAACAGTATGTGGCCATCCAGGTGACAATCTCCCACAGCTTCAGTCTGTTCCCTTGGATATTCCTCCTTCATATAGTGATTCTCAGTTATTTCTGTGATGCTGATTTTCACAGAATTATTTTGTCCCCTTCTGAAACTGCAGATCACAAGTCTGCCTCATCTCTCAAGAAGATTTTTAGCGCTAGTCTGTCAAAAGATACAATCTATCCTTATAATGAAGACTGGTATATTGAGATGTGGTCTGTAACACTTAATGTGCCATTTTAGCCAATCTGCAATTCAACAAAACTAAATACAGACCACAGTCTCAGCATGTGTACTTTTTGTAGCTGACTTTCCTGTTTGAATTATATATTCCTAAGTTTAGAGGTAATGGAGAACAGTTACAATATTGCTGAACTTGTGTTTCAGTGATGACTACTTTAGGAAAAGAAGCACTATGTGTGAAAGAAACTCTGTGTAGTCTAGTGAAAATGCTGTTCAGATGCATAAAAGACTTGGCTCGCTGAGGTACGTGTAGGAAGGCTGACAGCAGGGACTAAGAGCATTCTCTTAGATCATTCTAGCTCTTAGGAAGCCCACCCCATCTCTGCTCTAGAGAAAGATTTTTTTTTCCTGTATCACAAACGTGAGTTCTTTTGTGAGAGCCAGACTGCATTTTGTATGTATGTGATTAAAGGTAAAGAGTTGCCTTACTGTCTGTCAGTGCATCTTTGAGGCCAATATGAAGGCCAATATCTGACTCTGGGTTTAGGTTTTTCAATCCATAAATGATCTTCACATGTCCTTTCAACCCATATTTGTGGGACATTTTGGTGCCTTTGAATAAAATTATGTCTGGAGATCTGTGCACACTTCCTTTTTCTGTCTCAGGTGCTAATTATATTTTGCAGAGCCTCCTCCCAGGATGTTTTATTTTGGGGAGTATATGGATTTCTTATGTTTTGTTTTAATCAGGTCAATATGCAAATAATACAGTGACATTTATTTTACTGTGGTTTTCTTCAAATGCTCTGAAAAATCTGTCTGCAGCCACTATATAATACCCTGGTGTGGTTTTGTTATGAAAATGGTACCTAAAGGAAACAGAAATAGCAAAGAATAACTACACGACTGTGGGAATTTAAGTGTGTCTCTTCTAGGTAGGCTTTCATAGTCCAAGCCAGGGCTTCTTAGGTCTCTTTCCTTGAATAATTTTCTGGGATTTGACACCAGCAGAGCCCCTTGCTAAGCCAAGGGAAGTATCATAAGAAATCAAAGCAATGTATAGGCAATCTACTTCTAGCAAAGACATGTGGAAATTGAGAATTTATCAATCCCTTTGATTTCCTGGCAGTGTGATTGGGGATGCACCTCTCACACACAGGAATGGAAGGTCTCTCAGGTAAGGGAGATGTAGTGTTCTCTGCAAAACTGAGACTGCTTCTTCTGAGCACCTTCTCTTTCCAACCATAGTTTGCTGTTCCTGGAAGATGTCTGCCCCCATGATCTTCAGGTGTGACAGTGGCTACTGCTATTTTAGTGTGGGAATTACAGAAAATTTGTGTTTTAATATCAAAACTAAGACACTAGTAATCTGCTTTTTCCTCGCTGCAAGGTCTTTCCTGACCTTGCCTGTCTTCCAGTCATCAGGGATCTGTGAGTCTTGAGGATAGGAAAGCTGACCAGAAACTCATAACCTCTTTCAGATGTCCACTTTGTACTGTAAATAACTCTGCTAGAAGGACTGACAAATTTTTCATGCATTTGTGGATTTTTCACCTCTTCTGCTGCCACAGCTTGTGTATTTCTCCATTTATTTATCTGGCTGGTTTGGAAACAGACTTCTTTAATGAGAGGGAAACTTTATCACCAGAGGATCTCTGTTTTACTTCTCCACCTTTTACTGACTGTTGTTTTGTTTTTCCTTTTTCTGCCTTCTCCCATGTTTAGTATACAGCTTTCTGACAGTTCTTGGCTTAAATATCTACATTTTGAAAGTAAGTTGAACTTTAAGAATTGTCTTTTGACTCTCAGTGATAATAGTCTAATCAGCCTTGACTGCAGTTTTAACCACTGTCCCTTCAAGTCAGATGTGTTGTCTTTATCTTTTTATCCATGTTGTGCACTTCTGGTTTTTGCAACGTGTTCATCCTCTTCAGAATAATGGCAACTGCCAACCAGTTTGGCTGAGCTTCTTCTGGGGGAGACAGCAGCAACAGAGAGGATATCTTACGGAAGCAGCTTTTCACAGCCATTTCTGTTGAAGTGGGATAAACCACCTACAGCAAAAACTTCTTCGTGCTGAGGTCTAAGTATCTTCCCCAGCTCCTTCTGGAGCTCTTCCTTTGGGAAATGGTTCTTTGGCCTGTCTTTGGCCAAAGGTATACCCCAACTCTTTGCCCCCTTTTTTTCTGTTTTCCTTCTAGAGAGAACTCTCTAGAGTTCTCTAGAGTAAAAAGGAAATCTATGACAGTATATGAAGTGCAAGGCTCCTCAGCTTTCTGTAATGCATCTTCATAGTCAGTCCTTGAGGAAACTAAAAGAGTTTTAAAAGTCCTCCTACAAGTGCTGTTGTAAAAAATTACCTTACCTTCAAAGAACATTTTGTGTGTGTTTGTATCATCCCTTACAAATCCAACATGTCTGTTTTTAAATCCCTGTCTTTCCCACTCTGAGAATATTTCAGGTCTGTTGGAGCTTTGAACCGATCTGGGTTTTTTTAGTTCACTTTAGTCTAACTAATTTGTGCCAGTCTGTAATCTCTCAAAGTGTGAAAGAGGCCAGTTTCATTTCTGCACAGTAGAGCAGCTACTGCAATTGAAATTTATGTCAGCCATCAAAAATACACACCCTCACAAACGTTACTTTTTGCTCTTTTATTTTTACTTGCCTAACAGAGAAGTCACCATAACAACTCTTCTTTCCTGAAAATTACAGACAGAAATTGGATTTTAAAACATAGTTAATATCTGTCCTGAAAGTATCTTTCATTTATTGTTGATCCTTCATCTATGGTTGATGGACATTCATAGCTGTTAAGTCTGGGGGACCATTATGGTTCTGGAATGTGACTTAATAATTCCTATATTAGTCTCAGTAACTTGTGGTGGGATGCAGAAGTATTACTGCGGGTTAGCTTAATCCTTTTTGTAACCTGTAGGAGATCTGATGTCCTTTTGTGATACTCAGAATTGTCATGAACAGTGGGTCTTCCTCATTGAACAAAACTGTTGAATTGTAATAGCTTTGATAGAAAGCTCAAGCATCTATAACTACTTGCAAAAATGTATATATGTGTCTAGATTGGGCAATGAGGTGCTGGAGAGAAGTGCCAGGGAAAGGGACTTGGGAGTCCTGGTCAATGGCAAGTTGACCATGAGTCAGCAGTGCCCTGGCAGCCAGGAGGGCCAAGCGTGTCCTGGGGGGCATCAGGCACAGCACCGCCAGCCGGGCAAGGGAGGGGATTGTCCCGCTCTGCTCTGCTCTGCTCTGGGGCGGCCTCACCTCCAGTGGTGAGGCCTCAATATAAAAAAGACATTAAGCTATCGGAGAGCATCCAAAGGAGGGCAGTGGAGATTGTGAAGGGTCTGGAGGTGAAGAGTGTATGAGGAGCAGCTGAGGTCACTTGGTCCTTTCATCCTGGAGAAGAGGAGACTGAGGGGACACCTCACTGCAGTTACAACTTCCTCATGAGGGGAAGCACAGGGGCAGGCCCTGATCTCCTCTCTGGTGACAGGATCTGAGGGAGTGGCCTGAAGTTGAGTCAGGGGAGGTTTAGAGTGATTATTAGGGAAAAGTTCCTCACCCAGAGGGTGGTTGGGCCCTGGAATGTGCTCTGCAGGGAAGTGGTCACAGCACCAACCTGCCTGAGTTGCAGAAGCGTTTGGACACTGCTCTCAGGCACATGGTGTGACTCTTGGAGTATCCTGTGCAGGGCCAGGAGTTGGACTTGATGATCCTGATGGATCCCTTCCAACTCATCAGATTTTGTGATTCTGTGATTCTATGATTATACCTTTTGTCTCGCCATGAAAAAGCAATTACAACTGCAGACCAGTGGACAGAAGAGGAGCAAGAAGTCAAGCAAAGCAAGCATTAAGTGAAAACCCTGAGGGATGAAAGGGAACTTACAAAGAGAGGGGGTTGAGTTCATTGTCAGCTAGATGGAAGTTGTGCACAGTGAGCAAATAAGCTATCTCCTACTGTGTTCAGGGAAATAGATTTTCTAGTACACTCATTGTAAATAACAAGACCATGTAAGAGATCTGCATCCTCTATATCAACTTCTTTTTTAGAATAAAATGACATTTTGACCCTGAATTTCTGCTAACTTCTTGGGTGAGAAGGGAGTAACAATATTTGTGCCTAAGCAATCTGGTCCTGATTTTAAATGTATTTACTGCTGGAAAATCTGACACCTTGTGATAAACTGTTCAAATCATTACATACACCCACTGTTTAAAAATGTGTACTGTAGTTACAGAATTTCTAAGGAAATTGAGAATGGCCTGAGGGAAGAACTGATGAGAAATCTGTAGTTATCTGCATTTAGAAACAAATTAATCTTTGGAAGCCTTTTTTGGCTACTGTTTGCCTTTTATGCATGGGTTTGTTTTTCTTTTTTCAGGTTGTAACTTTTTTTCTTGGAAAACATCATATCTTTATTTGACAGGCTGCCACTCACCACCTTCCCCCAAAAAGTCAACCACTGACACTTTCTTTTTCATTTTTATTTGCAGCCAAAAATGTTTGGATTAAGCTTTTGACAGTAGTCAAGAAATTTTGAAGATGGTAGACACTTTCCGTGAAAGCAGTTATTTCTGTACGCCTGTTTATTTCCATCTAAGCCTTGCTGAATAGTAACAGAATTCATTTTCATCACTGCCAAAATCTGAATTCTGGAGGTGTCACTAAGCAGATCTCTGATTGGAGTTTTATTTCCGTGCTATTTGATTTCTGAAGTCATTCCAAACACATTAAGATGGGGAAAGAACAAGTTGAAAGGTATAAACAAGGTAAGGAGAGCAAAACTGACAGAGAAAGGAAAAGAAGCTTTCTGTGAAATAGTAGAAATAGAGTACATCTGTTTATCTGCAGAAGATACACTGGCTTTGTTTAGTTGTTGGTCAAAGTCTATTTCCTTTTTTAAAAGAATCTATTTTTTTTTGTATTTTTAAAATCTCTTCATCCCTTTTATGTCTTATTTCCTTACTTTTAATTCCCTGTCCCTCCTTTTTTGGGCAGGTAGTTTTAGACACAACTCTTCACTGCTGGCTTGCCAGACTCTAAGCCTCTTGACAAGTTTTTCAAAGTCAAATACATATTTATAACAACTAAGACAATGCTGTTGTGTGAGGTGGCTATGTTCGCTTTTTTTCTGGCTTGAAAATTACAGGTGCAGTTCATGCCTGTCCTTTCCAGACTCACATTTGTGGTTATAAATGAGTTCTAGTTGATTTGGGCTAGTAATTTGTCTATTAATTCTCCATTCTCTACAAAATTGAAGTTAGAAAGAGCTGTCCCAAATGTTCACCTTGGCTGGTAGAGTCTCTCATTGTCAATGAGAAGCTGAAATGTTCCATAAAAACTTTGTTACTTTATGACAGGACAGGCTGTCACGGTGTAACCTCAGGTGGAAACTACGCCCCATGCAGCCACTAGCTCACTCTCCTCCCAGTGGGATGGTGGAGAGAACTGGAAGGGTAAAAGTGAGAAAAAACTTGTGGGTGAATGATATAGGTAAAGCAAAACAAGGAATTCATCAACCATTTCCCATGGGCAGGCAGGTGTTCAGCCATCCTCAGGAAAGCAGGGCTCCCTGATTTTGTAAGACAAATGCCATTCCTCTGAACATCTTCTCATTTCTCCCTTCTTCCCCCAGCTCTGTAGGCTGAACATGATGTCATAGGGGCATGGAATGTCCCTTGGGTCAGTTGGGGTCAGCTGTTCTGTTTGTGTTCCCTCCCAGTATCTTGTGCACCCCCAGCCTCCTCGCTGGTGGGGTGGGGTGAGAAGCTGAAGAGCCCTTGACCCAGCACCAACCAAGACAGCAGTGTGTCAGGAACATTATTCTCATCCTAAATCCAAAACATAGTGCTGTACCAGCTACTGGGAAGAAAATTTACGCTCTTCCAGCTGAAACCTGGGTATGTGCTAATGCCTTTATGTGGAGTGGAAGTAGTCCACACATTTCCTAGGCCACACTCATATCAGTACCAGGGGGGTATTTCATTTGTTGTTTCCCCCTCTCAGTTCACCGTGTGTTTCTCACTCATTTTGTCTCTTGCTTGGGCTCTCTGCCACCCCCTAGTCTGTTCCAGAAGCTCTGTGTTATCATGTCATCATGTTTGCTAATCTTTTCTTCTCAGCCATCTGGAAGATAGGAGTTCTTTTGCTGAGTATCTAAACAAAACAGTCTCCTCCTTCTGCTGTCCCATCAGTGACATCTGAAGTGAAATACTTCATTGGTTTATCTTGGGCCTGATCCTCCAATAATTTCAGTTAAGAATTTGGCCAGTGCACTGAAGTTTGTGTGATGATTTCCTTTATTAAAAAAAAAAGAAAAAGAAAAAAAAAAAAAAAGGCAGGAGTGGTATGATAGGAGATCACTTGCCCCTTTCCAGTGAGATTCCATTTGCAGTATTGTGCTTACCTTTTCCCAGCACTATGACAAAGTTGTAGGTAAATTGTAGGTCCAGAATGTAACAGTAAGAATGATAAGAGATTTAGAAGTGACCTGTGAGGAAAACATTAGGAATTTTCCTTTTTTTCTCACCCCCTCCCCATCCAAAAAAGAGAAGATGGTCTACACTTATGGCATCCAGTATAGCAAGGTCTGTCATAAAGAGCTCAGCAATTACTTGTTCTGCAGGTCTGTGGTCATAGGGAAAAAATAAGAGCTGTGAGTTTGCAACAGAGATTAGTTCCTATGTTAGAAAAACTGTATTTATAAGGGTAGAAAAGTGGTGAAACACACTGACTAGGAAGACTGAACTTGCCTCAGGAAGAATGGGCTCCAGGAAGTGTTTTGCCTGCTTTGTGTCAGGGGACCTCTTCCATCTCTGAAGTCCTGTGGGGAGAAGAGTGGTTACGCTGGAGGCAGCAGACTAGTGATTGCTATCAGCCAGTTCTTTGATCTGCAGGGAATTCCTCTCCTGGCTGAAGTTGATGGCAATACTGACAAGTTGCCATGAGCTCAGAATGGCCTCATTTCCCACACCAACATTACCATGCTGCTGATCTCTTCTGCCTGGAGTATCCCCTTACATTCTGTGCTCTTCAAGGGGTGTTGGGTTACTGCTAAGCAGACAAAAACTGCTGCTAGAGCAAAGAGCAGACTTGATTTTGTTCCTCCTTCAGTAGTTAGCAGTCATCATCATTACCATAAGACTGGGTGTCAACACGTTGCTCAGTCAGTAAAGGAACACTAAAATATGTTCTGGCCAAGATTCAGGTGGAAGAAATGCTACCTTGGTCCCAGAGCCAACCATTAGGACAGCAGGACAATGGTGGCATTCAGGTTGTCTGACACTGTGTTCCTGTGTTTCTGCCAAAGACATCCCGGTATCATGACTTTAGCAAACCTTGTGAAGTCCTGGGATCACTGATCCAGTAATCTTCCTTTATGAATAAAAGCCCCTGTTTGTCCCCAGGGTTCGTTTCTTTCTTTATGTCTAATTATGTTTTTCCTTTCCTGTCTCTGGTTGAAGGGTAGGAGGATAGGATTGCAGAAAGATTTTCACTGGAAAAAAGGCTGAATGGAGTACCCTTTTGTCATTGTTGTTGTTTGCTTGTGGTTTGTTTTGTGTTGTGGGGTTTTTTGCAATAGGCAGTGAGTCCTCAGGATTCATACCCCACTGCTGTGGTAAATATTAGCTCTCCAGTTATTGAACATTTACCCTCTACTCTGTAACACTACTTTGCTTAGGAATGGCACTATTCCCCCTTGCTTTGCTACTATTAAAACCGTGCTTCTAATGAAAGTAAGATTTTGTTATCTGCAGGCCTGAGGTGCTAACATTTTACTTCTTTGTTTTTCTCAAGAAGGGATTAATGTGCATGTTTTAGTTCCTAGCATTCATTACATATTCTGTATCTGTGCTTTTTTCTGCTTCTCTGCTACTTATTTGGGCAGGATTGCCTTCCCTCAGTGGACCCCACCTACCAGAATGGAAAGTGCAGGAGATAATCTGTCACCTTATCCAGGGAACCTTTCAGATCAACAGCCAGCCTGCTGGCGACCTACTCAATGTCTGCATTATTGTGCATGTGATGGATCATACATTCCTGGCTGGCTCACAGATGAACTGATCCATTTGCCTTATCTGCAGGCATGAGAGCTTCCTGCCATCAGCTGTCTCAAAAAGTCATTCCTGTCACATCACTCACGGAAGCATTTTCCATTGGGGGAAGCAGTGGAAGCACATGCCCTGCTTGAAGCACCTGCTGCTTGTAGAGCATGACTTCCATGACTGGTGGCGTGAGGAGACAGTCTCTGCTCTCCATGTCGGAAATACGGACACCAGAGGGAGACAAAGTGAGGACGAAAGTAAGGTCGACAGCTAGGACAAGTGAATTAGGAGAGTGGTGATGGGAAGTGTTGTAAATACTTGTGGGAAGGAGAAAGTGGCGGAGATGCTTGAAAGAGGAGAAGAACTAAGAGAAGAATATGGGTGAAAGCCAGTGAAATGAGTAAAAAAACCAAGGGACTGACTGACAGCTAGCAGCTGGATATATGGTACAATCCCAGCTAGATTTATTTATTAATTTATTGTTTAAATCCTCTGTTGCTGTTTTCCCTATCCTGATATTTTCTTAGTGTAAACTCAAATTTTAGGACTCTTCTTCAGGAAAAAGAGTAAAATATAACACCAATAATTAGGAGATGTTATTAGAAGGAAAAAATTGTCAGCTTTTCAAAGCTTCTTTCAAATGTGAAAATGTTTAGAATGAAGTATATTTTTCATTTGTCACTTAGATGCCTTGTTCACCTTATGCTACTTCCTTGGAAGTGGATCTCCAGCCAACCATTCATTACCTGCTCTCCTAACATTCTTTCCAGCATTTCTAAGCCTTGGCACTTTTCCATTTCTGTATTCTCATTTTAAAAAGTTACTTCTGTTGTTACATATCCAGAATAGTAATCTTTCTGATACCAAGCAGCAATATATTTTCAGGAATGTCTGTTTAACTGCTTAAAAAGCAACAGTTCATGTTTCACTCTTGCTTTAAAAAATGTTTTGTTTGCAGGTCTTTGTGGTTATTATTTTTGGACCATTCTAGAACATGATATTTTGGGTGTTTGTCTTTTTCTTTGATGATTCTTTGAGTAGTTATGAAGTCTACAAAAACCCACATTAAAAACTGTAGCTAATGAAATGGGGAAAAGCAAGACTCTGAGGGTAGAAAGCAGAGCAGGTGAGCTGAGAGGCCAAGAAACTGGGTGGTTTGGCAAAGCAGCTTGACAGCTGGAAATTTCAAGACAAATTAGGAGGAGCTCTGGGATCTAGACATGCAGTCTGCACCGAATATCTTTGTCTCCTGTTCTTCCACCCTACCGATGAGTAATCTCCAGTGATGTCAGTGGGCGTTATCCTCATGTCCTGAGGGTAATAGATTGGGCCCCCATAGTGTAAGTAATGCCTCATTTTCTCTTAAGCTGGAAAATCATCTGAGTTTCCCTTTAATGTTCCACAAGGGAACTGTGGAGAGGGAGGAAGAGAAGTTTAATATTCCTTTCTAGTTGCATCACTTGAGTGTTTCGCAGTCGAGCTGCAGAGTACAAACGCAGATTTGGAATTGTTTAAATGACAAGGAGTTATTGCTTAACTTCTCAAATATTTTGGCTGTTTAGATACTTAGTCAAGCCGGAGTTCTCCCCCCAACAAATGCACTCATGGGAGAGAAAATGGTAAAGAACACAAACAGCCCGAAGTAGACTGACTGTGCTTTTGGCAGGGAGGTGCCAGCTGTCATTGGAAACAAGTCCAGAATTTGTTGTGAGGATTGTTCTAAGGAACGTGGATCTCCAAAAAGGTTATAAAAGGAATGCAACAATTCAGCAGTGTTTACTAATGATGTTTATTCTACTTGATATTGTAAAGAAGGTTAGTTCATAAACTACTTCTGACAATGAAGTTCCTTGTTCTATTCAAATATACACACACAAAAAAACCCCAAGTGTGTTCTCAGAGAATGTGAAAACCTAAACGTGAAATTTTTATGAATTATGAAAATGGGCGCTGTGCTATAGGAAACATCCAAGGAAAATCTGTAGCTTTCTAGAGGCAGTCTGTCACTAGGCTAGATGCTTTTCATATGTCTAAGGGTCCATCCTTCATGTAAATGTTTTGTTTCATTTAAAAAGGAAGAAAGGGAAGGCTGGGAAAGTTGGGAAGAAATGACTAGAACAAATGTTAACTTTGCAGATCCCACGTGGAAGCAACAGAGAGAGGGAGAGAGTGATTTCAGACCTGACTCTTCCAGGAGCTGAATCTCCGCCTTATACTAGACAGAGGTGGCTGAACATCAGCCCTGGCACTTGCAGAGTGACATGCCATGTAAAAATCAAATTAGGAAGGGCTCAGAGCAGCCCATTGCTTCCACTTTTTCATTGATCTCCTTCTTAGCTGTCCTGCAGTTTTGGCTTGAGTTTACCAGAGCTGACTCTAAGTAAGAGTATTTCTCTTTGATGTGAGTAAAGCAGATCCATAGACCATGCATACTGAAGTTTAATAAAATACAGCCTTTATTCATAACTGCCTTTCCAGCATTGCTGCAGCAATTCAGATTTAATTTGTGGGTAGGAATGATTTGCATGCAAAGAACAAGTACTTCAAAGTATGTGAAGATAGGAGACTTATGTAAAAATTAAGCGGTCTACCATCCGCAGGATAACTGTGGTAGCTTTTGCATCCCAGTCAGAAACCTCAGAGAAGTACCAGACAGAGAGCACTCCAGCTGGAACAGCACAAAACAAGTCTTTAATGAAAGCAATTGAAATAACACTAAATAAACTGTTTTAATGGAGCTCCAAAGAGATGTGTAAAAGCTGCTAGTAAAGTCAATTGAAGGCCTGTCACAGTGCCTCAGAAGTCCCTTCACAGCCCTCCTGCTGGCAGCGGTTCAAGTCTCTTTACAGCACATTAGAGGTAAGCGCAGCAGTATTATACCAGGCTCTTTGAAAAACTAATAAAAATATTCTCCCTGTGAGAGAAACCCACTGCTGCTAGGAGAAGAACTCTGTGCCCTTTAGTCTGGGAGTTATTTGTTTCTTCAGCCGGGATAAATAAGAGTCTTTAATAATTCGCAAAGCTATTGTTAATAGTTATATTCTCTGCGCTTGCCTCCTAATAGCAAGAGACATGCACTAAAATGTGCTGCTCAAAATCAGGCCTAAACAGTACAGTTTGGTGGCCCGAATGTCCTTTTTCAAATTGTGGCCTGCATTGGGTAGGTTAAACTGGAGCTTATGCCGAATAGCACTAACCTGCTGTGAGACCATGCTCAGAAGTTCTCATGCAGAAAGTGTTTTTGCTTAGCCAGTGATCTCGTGTTGTGTGAGGACGTGAGCATGGGTGAAGTGTGTGGGGTGAAGTGTGTGAGGTGAATTTCTTTTTTTTGTCAGTGTATGATCTGTGCCATAGGGAGGCTTCTGTGGGCTTGCAGTGCAGTGAGATGCAGGGAGCAGGGCCTCTCCCCTGTGGTGATGGCTCACCTGGGAGAGCACAGTTTCTGCACCATCTCTAATGGGTGGCCACCTTAAAAATTAACTGCAGATTCCCTCTGCTGTGGAAACTGCTGTTTTCCCTTGCCAGGTACCTATACCCATAAAAAACTTACCTAAGAGGATTTTTGTCAAGGCCCATAAAACCAACATGGCAGCATTAAATCTTCTGTCTCCTGGGAGTGCTGGAAGCAGGTTCTGTGACTGCTGAGAAGATGACCCCCCACTAGGCATGAATGCAAACGTTGTTGAAAGTGCATCTGTGTTAGTGATATTGCGTATGTATTGGTACATTGGATGCAGAGTATGAGAAGATTCATGGTGTCAAATGAAAGATTTTGAGCTAACAAATGGAGTTTGAACAGAGGACCAAGAGCCCAATTTGCACAGTATTTTAAACAAAAGATTATGAAAAAGAGTGTTTGTATTAATTTAATTTTTAATTTATCATCTGTGTTTTACCTTTCATTTTAATATTACTATTCTGATATAACACAAATTATTTTTACCTATCATAAAAATAAAGTGGGATAATTTCATTCCAAAACAAAAAACGATTGCACATTTTCTGCTAAATGTTTTAATTCCTATCAGGGCAGCATTTTTTTTTATACATGGAGTAGTTTGGATGGGAAGATTTCAGGTGGCCCTTTTGAGAGTCATTTGGAACAGATACTTTACCAAAAGTGAAAGAGCCTTGGAAAAAGTCCTCATAAATAAGGTCCCAAAAAAATCCTTTCTGCCATAATCACTGCATTCTGTACAATTCATATATTTCAGAAAGAAGTTATTCAAGTTATGGTTCAGAAGCATTTTAAAGAATCATTTTTAAATCCCTCCTTGTGAGCCTGTGCTCTGCTTAATACCATAAGCAGAGCTGCATAGCCTTAGCAGGAAGGAAGACATCAAACAAGCTAATATTAAGCTTCTCAAAGTTGAATTGTTTTCAACAGAAAAGAAATTTGTAGACACCAGACATTAGGCCAAGACAAAAGCAAGGATAGTTGGATATGTTATGAGGTGTGGGTGTGTCTGGTGGCAGGGGATTAGTGTTTGGGATTCCAGTAAAAAAGCTTGTCTTTTGGTGGGAGGAAGAGAGACAATGAGGTGGCCAGAAGGATGGCAGGCGTTGGGTTGCCCAGAGCCCTGCATAGCCACAGAATAACTTTCTCACGGGCCCTGGATTAGCAAGTTTGCACTGAGAAGAGTAAAATAATCAGTGTTTATAGTAAATGCATTCATCTCATGGCTGCTGCTGTTTTAGTTCTGAATTTGTATGCACACACGATTCTGTTTAGATCCAGACAGATGGAGAAAACTTTTAGCTGTCATTTTTGTTACATTTTAGACAATCAAAGTATCTCCCTGTGGCCTCTTCTGCTGCACCCAGCCTAGGATATGGATCACTAGCGGCACATAAAGATACAAGCCTATGCTCTGTGATTCTGTATCTTTGTTTTTACTATCTGCCATAACCAGTAACAAAGAGATTTGTGCAGATGACTATCAGCAGTTTCTGGAAAGACACTGAAGCCCCAAGGTCCTAGCAGACCTGGTATCTCCCCTAGCAGGCTGGCTGAATTTGATCTGTGATCCGGCTTCCTCGTCTCCAAGTGCACAATACATTTTTTCAGGAGAAAAGCTGATTAACAGAGTGGACGGCATTGCCACAGACTCCCAAGGCCTCCACATTTTATGTACACGACACCTCTTCTCAATAGAAATGGGGTAAAAACGGACCAGTAGACATCTGTTGTTTATGTTTTGTAATGCCTTGGGTAGGCAAATCGTGTTCCCTTCACCTTTGCAGTGATGTACAATTGTCCGTTTAATTGTATGATGATAAACTAGATCAGAGAAAAGAGGCACAAGACATCTGCACATTTGGAAGATGGGGAATTAAATCATGGGAGTAGTTTGAGGACCTCAATGTATGTACCTGCTGGTGCTGTCTGCTGCTTTTTGGCTGCATGTGGCGGCTTGTCTGAATCTATAATTCCCTGTGATCTTAAAAAGGGCGGGGGGATCTTAAAAACTATATGCCTTGGAAAAAATATCCCATAGTAGTGATGCAACAGTTCAGAAAAGGCACGGGAAGATGTTTTTGTCTGTTTACCTCCACATTCAAGATGAAAGCAGGACAGTATCGAGCTAAAAATTGGCAAAGGGACTGGGAGAGACCAGATTTGGGCAAGGCTTTGGATGTCATTGTTTGGCTTTTTGCTGCTGGGGTGTAGGATCCTTCCATTGTGCCGCCTGGCAGCTGGAGATGACGCGTGTGTGGCAGGGGGGTACAAGCACAGTGTTACCCTGCCAGCGAGCGCTCAGTGCCTCTCCACTGCACCACTGCAAAAGCCCTGTGCTCTGGCAGCCGTTCTGCCGTGCAAAATGCTTTTGAGCTTCTCAGAATAATTGGATGGGGGGATTACATGTTTAAGATGAACTTGGATTTGTTCCATTTGAACTGTAAACACAGGGGATATTTAATGGTCCTATGCTGAAAAGGACCTATTACCTTGTGGCTATTGTACAAATGAGTCCCTACATGATAAAATACAAGAAAACGGAAGGAAAGCTTAAATTATTTGTAGGCCCAGGTGATAAATAAGATGAATAATTTAAAAAAAAAATTATTTGGAAAACTCATTCTCAAATGCACCCTTTGTATGCCTATTCTGGGCAAAGTAGGTGTGAGAGTAGTTCTTCCTGCTGTGCTTCTCTCTTCTCTTTGATTTTTTTCCAGCCTCCTTTTTCTTGCAAAGTCTTTAAAGGATATAGGCTGACGTCCTTCCTGCCTGATTCTTTTGATGTTGGTTTCCCTCATACCTTTTCTTTGGTCATTTCAGACTTGAATTGCTCCTAAAGAAATGCCAAATGCCATGGAAAAAACCTCAGCCCCCATGTAATGGGCTTGACCATTATTGTCCTGTCTTACTGACTTCTCAGCAGAAGGAGCTGAGAACTTGAGCCATGCCAAACTCCAAAAGCAGAAAAGGACAAGTATTGAGGGCATTTTTAAGTGCTATTCTGCTGACAACAAACACAATAAATAATAGAGGCGAAAGGTCTTCTATGACCTCAACTGAGGATACACTAGAAATGCCAGTTTAAGATGAATCCTGCTTGCTGCTTTGAAAAGAGTTTTTCACCCGAAGGAAAGGGTTTTTATTCCTCCAGAAATGCTCTACACATTTTAATATATTTTTTTTCTTTTCTGTTTACTTTTATTTTATTCTGGGCCATCTGATATGCATGAGCAGCCACAACAGTTCTCATGGAATTCCACTGAGTCCTTGTTAACAACTGAGTAAATGTTCATTTTGGCCCTACAGCAGTACTGAATTAAATCCTCCAGAATAAAGTTTAAAAACTTATTTCCTCGTGTACTCTATGTAAAAAAAAATCATCTGTGTGTAGTACATACAGTTAAAGCTGTAAGTGCCCGAAGGTTGATAACAAATAATCATCAAAGAATGGAGGGGGATCATATGGGTGACCTAAGCTTTACAATCCATAGTGAAGACTGTAGGTGGTGAATGGCAACTTGCACTGTATTATACATACTTAGTTTCTTAAACTGCTTGACAGAATTTTGATCAAGTTGATCAACAAAGACTAGTGCCCTGTTGGGTTACAAGTTAGATCATGAATCCATTTTTCAGAGACCACAGCTCTGTTCTTTGCATAGCTTCCCACCTCTTTTTTCGGTCTTCACCTGATATTTCTCCCTTTTTTTGTGTATTTAATTTGTGAGTGTATTGCAGGTGCTCTGATTTTGAGCCCCTGTCCTTGCTCTTTGTGTAGGAGTAAGAATTTAATTATCTTTTCAGGAGAAAAATTATTTGAAGGCAGAAGCATCTTCTGGTTCTGCAGGAGTCAAAAAAAATCTTTCAAGATAGATTCTGTCCATCCAGTTCAGAAGTGATTTTCTGTCTAAAAACTGATTTAGAAAAAAACCGAACATGATGTACTGAATTTTCATTAGAAGTGACACACATACCTTTGTGTAGTTCAAACCAGTAGTGCAGTGGAGTAAGTTGTTGTTTAAATAAACATGTCAAAGGGGAAGAAATGCCAGTATATTGTCTGCTTTCACAACTGCTTGAAGTCCGGGGGTTGTCCAGCTGGGTGATTGCAGTATGTGTTCTCTAACTGGACACATATGTGTGCTTGCATAGCAGGTCGCACAAATAAGTCTCTGTGGTGCAATTCTTTCTGTTGTTTAAAGTGGATTGGTTGGCATCACTGCATGTTTAACACTGGAGATTAGAATGCAAAAGCCTTCTTTTGGATCATGTTATGAGACTTCAGCCTCTCCCAGGCTCTTATTTCATCCTACTAATGAAACTGTGGATTTTGAGGCCACTCTTCTAAATAGCTCTCCCACATCCCAGAGTACTATCTGACCTAGTCTACCTAGGGGGGGGGCCTAGCAGGGGGCCCCCCTGACCTAGCAGGGGGCCCTTATAGCCACCCTGCATTTTCACCAGGGCTCCATGATGACTAAACATTGACTTAGCAGAGAGATTGGTAAGAAACAGTTCTTCTATCTCTTGGTTGAACATCTTGATTCAAAAAGGATATATTTTGATAATTTAGCATTTTGCTCAGTTGTGAGCCACATTTTGATGAAGTGGCTATTATTTCCCATTGCTGTAACGGAAAGGTAGCTGAGGATTTCTTCTGGGTGTCATACAATTAAAATCACTGTCGTGGCTTTTGTCAACAAGATAAAAAGAATAAACATAGGAAATGATAAGTTTATACACTTATTAAATATATATTAAATTATTTACTTTTTAAGTAAATCCAGTGTAAAGCACAAGGGCAACATATCATTTAATGGTTCTACTTTATTGAAATGAATGCTGGTAAAAAAAATTTGTGTGATAGCAACAAGTACATAAATTCCATGTGAGGAATTACTATTTGGGCCTTACATAACGTTTTTCACTGGTATCTTACTTCACACCTTTCAGCAAATACTGCTTCAACATACAGGTGGGAAACAGAAAGATAGAATTAAGGCTTATAACACTTCCTTTAGAGTATGTCCTGAGAAGACATACTTACTTAATGAATACTGTGAGTACTTCCAGCTTCCACTAGGAACAGACAGAGAAGCACTCTGCCACTTCACTTTGTCTAGTGTTGGTTCAGCTTGATTTACATCTTAGTGCTGCCATAACTCACTCTTTCAGACTCTCGTCTCATTGCTGTTTGTACTGGGAAAAACTCTTGGTTGTTTTCTTGTCCTAAACCTACTCTAGTGGAAATAGTGTGATGTGGGAAGATGAGAAGCAGAAGCCTCTTCTGGTTTCTGTACAGTATACTTGAGAGGAAAGAGGAATTGTCTCGGAAGGTAGAGAATGAAGAAATGCTGCAAATCTGGCAAATAGTGTAAAAACCCACCATTTAAAAATGCATTTAAAGTAAGTTCTCTTTCGTGTAGCATATAATCAATTAATGGGTTTTTTTGTCTCAAGATGTTACTTAGCCAAATAGATAGCAAGATTCAAAAATAGGATTAGGCACTTCTATAAATAGTAGTAGCACTTGAGGCTTTATTGGGTAGACCAAAAACTTGTAAGGGTCCCAGCAATTCTTTCTTTTCAGAGCATAAACTGAAAAAAAGGATTTGTTTCCTTGTGTATCATAGGTTGTAGATTTAGCCAGAGGCTCAGGAATTTGACCTAGTCCAAAGACCCAGACCCTAAAGCACCAACAGAGATCAGTCTCACAAACAAGACCATGAACTGGTGGGTGTTGTTTGTTTAAGCGTGTTGTTCCCTGTTTTCCCCTAAGAAGTCTTGTGACAGAGGGTCATGGGATGGATTGAAAGTGTAGAGGTTGGTAGTGGATCACTGAGAATTTCTGTCATTCAGTGTTTTAAAACTGACTGCAGCTTTTACTGGCTCACTGTTTGTTGATTGTTGGTGACCCTCTAAATACCTACTGAGCCAGCAGTAGTTACTGAGTGAATGAGCTGGGTGAAGATGATCTACTACAAACATGGCATGAACCTAAACTCTGTCTGTTTTTAATGTTACTTTCTAGATTGCAGAAACTTCCAAAGCCTGGTCGGGTTCTAGCCAGGCTAATTTCATGCTTCCTCTCTGATGTTTTATTTTGTGAGTGGAACCAGAGTGTATACACATCGGTGAAAGCTGTGAGGTGGATCTACGTTTACCTTTTCTATGAGTTAATCTCACCAAAGACAACCAAAAAAAAAGAGAAACAGGCTTTTGTTGGAGTGTCTGTTTTAGGAAGAATTTAAAGCTTCTAGTAATTTTTCAAACTCACAGTAACTAAGTCAGTGTAGAAATTAGAAACACAGTTTCCAAAGAACCTTCTTCCCTTACCTCCTGTGATTTTGCAGCTGGTCTCAGCTCCCAGCATTTATTTTAATCAATTCAGTGATTTTTTCTAGTTGCTTCAAATTATGCTAAGATTGGTCTGATCTGTGGGAAGGTCTTGCCATTTTTTCTAAGGTCTGTCTTCTTCTCTGCCCCTCCCACGGGTTTCTCAGCATCCTCTGTAACTGCAGGCTCCCAATTTGATGCTGCAGCTCTCTCCTTCCAAATCACCCTGCAGTTTACAGTCTTTTCTCCCCTTTGCACACTCAATTACTCACCAAGGAGGGAGTAATCCTATGTCCTTTCAGCACAGTCTGCTGCTCTTAAGTGAAAAAAAACACTCAAAGAGAGGGGAAAATACCCCAACAAATTAAACAGATAACTTTCATCAACACGTAGCAGATTCTTAATTTCTTTTCATTTTTCTCCAAATCTCACTGTAGCATTGGTGGTCTTTGAGAACACATATGACTTCTAGGTAGTGAGACATAGAAAAGAGATGCCTGACCTGCAGGTTCCTGCCCAGGCTTGGGAGTGGAGCCTGAAGAGGCATTACGAGCTCAGGCCTTTGTCTTTTTAAGAGGCCAAGCTTGCTAGCTTAGTGCAGCACAGAAGTCATTACAAGTCATTCCAGGTGAACCAGTATGTCAACATCACCCTCACTGTTTAGACAAACTGGTTCAACAGTTTTTACTGAGCAGGAGGGTGTCTCTGTACCCCTGCCTTCTGTGGTCTGGATAAAAATAAGAGTGGACCAACCTTAATCCAGGTTGCCTTTTCAGACATGTGAAAATAGTGTTGTGTATAACTCATGCTTACAGCATTTATGAGGAAGACATGAATTATTTTTTTGTGTAAAAAACTAGACTAGAATTAAAAATAGTGGCTGGATCATTAGCAATTTGAATTTTCCATGGTGTTTCCTGTATTAGCAAACATTTCACAGCAAGACACCTTTAATTTAGAGGGGCCAATGTTCCCTTAGAATATTGCTGTATGTGTTGCCTCTAAGATTTATGGGGAGCTTGAAGCGGTCTCTAGAAAAAGTCCCACATTAACCACCTGATAGTAAAAATGAAAATTTTTCTTAGGAGCATGTTCAGGCCAGCACAGCTCAGTTTAAATGCATTTATATTGGCATTCCTTTATTTGAGAAGAGCAGAAACATGAAACTGGTGAAGTAATGGAGATGAACTGTTTGGAAACTTTGTGTGATCTGGGGCACACATGAACAAGGATGGCATGTTGCCCCTTAACATAATCACGTGCTTTTATGGCCAAATGGTACCTTCAGCAGAGTCATGTGCCAAAGGGTAGTTTGGCAATGTCATGCCAAATAAGTGCAAACTAAATTTAGATTAGTTGTGGATAGAAATGAATAGGACATTGTGTGTTCGCTGGTAGGATGGAAATTCTGATTTCACTGCCTTACCACCTCATCTCCATCACTTCTTCAAACCTAATTTGGAGTTGCTGGAAAAAAGGAGGGGTGATCCATTCTTTAGTTACTCATTTAGCTTGCAATGACTTTATGCTTATTAAGAACTAGAGGATTACACCTAAATATGAGCCTGGCTGGTGCACAGCTTTCCAGTGTTTCTCTTTGTAAGCAGAAGTGAGCTTGCAGGGTGCTGTGAGACATTCTGAGATAATGTGCTTGTCTCCTTCAGTGCTCCTCCACCTGCTTCTAGAAGGATTGAATTAACTGAGTATTTGAAGAATTGCTTAACTGCATACTTAAAGCTGAATGTCAAGGTCTTTAAGGTATGACAATCATGTCAACTTTTCCTGATAACAGAGAGCCATGATCCTGGTGGGTAGGGGAGAATAGTTTGGTAAGGTGTCGAGGTACAGCTAAAAGTCACCTCCTCAGATTGCAGGCATAATCTGCTGCAAATGTGTGGAAATGCAAACATAAATCATTCCTGTTGTTCTTGTCTCAGAAAAACGTGAGTGCTGTACAAAAGACAATGAACACGCTTGTAACAGAATGCTTTATATTATGTATACTCTTATCTAATATACCCACAGTATTGTGTATGTATCGCTATACAGATTTCTATATAATTATTTGTGAGAAACCTGCATCTTTAGAGAACTGCTATAATTTTACTGTGATGTGTTGCAGTAAATTCAAAAATAAAATATGATTTATGTCATGGTAATACTAACTTTGTTGTTGCTCACATGCAACAAATATTCATTATACAGTTCTGTGGACATGTACATACTGAAACAAACCCATCTGCAAATTCACAGAAAATTCGAATCAAATTAGATGAAGGGTTTATGTTGTATGAAAGTTTGAAAATGACATCATTTTTTTCAGTGTTTCCCTAACTTTCTATTTGGCTCATTATAGCTATGGAACGGCTTGTCCTGGAAATTTAAATGTATTTAATCTGTTGGTTTTGGCAAAGACTGATGTCTTGACGAGTTGCAGAGGCCTTGTTGGCAGAATTAATTAGCGCTAATAGCATTAATAACATGGTTTCTTGCATACCTCAAGGGCATCACAGTGCTGATGAATTCCACATGGTCCTAAAAAGGAATAAAGCAGTGGAGCAAATAAAAAGGGGGTATACAGCCTTATGCTTGCTTATCACTGACATACATTCTTGAAAGCCAAAATCATAAACTATGTTTTCTAGAGCATTGCTCATTGGGAAATTATGCTGACAAAATAGCTTTAGTGTATTCAAGGTGGTTACAGGATATGGGCTATTTAGTTATGATGAATGGATGAACTGAGGATTGGTGGTATAGGAGCAGAGTCAAGGATGTGGAAACAACCTTAATCATGTCTCTTCTTGACTCATAGTATTTGAGTTCATGAGTAAGTGTGCAGATGAATGTTCATTTATAAGATTGCTACCTTTTTCTAAATATTTTCCCTTGAACAGTATTTAAATTGACTGGCAATTTTAGTAGCTTTTTTTCTCTGCATTTATTCACATACAGGTGAAACAGAAAACATATTAGCTCTTAGGATGCAATTCAATCCCACTCTGTAACCCAGGGCATGCCCACTTGCTTTTCTGTGCATCTGTTCGTTCCTTTTCTGACTTGCTTTACGATTTGATTATGAGGGCTTATTCACCCACATTTAGACGACTCTTCAATACCCTGAACACCAGGGTACTGTAGCAGAGCAGATCAATGCAGCATTTTAAATATATTTCCTTAAGTATTTCTGTGACAGGGCTTTAAGCTAATGCAATGCTATGAAGCCCTCAACAAGGAGAAAGACTCGTTAAGGGTGTCAGGCAACTCCGGTAGTAAGTCTGACGTGTGACGTGAGCAATTAAATGCTGCACAAACAAGTGGGGTGTCTCTGGTTTAGAGAAGGATTATTAAGGGTCTACCCAAGGTGCCATTACAGCTGTATAGATTTGGAACGTCTAAGAGCAGTCTTGAAGGAAAAAACTGGGAACCAATCTGATGGTATTGCTAATGACTGGGATGTGTGCTCAGTATCCTCTCAATTAGAAAGCTCATAGTAGAGGACGACTGCTGCACCATGTGTGGTGTAAGGAAGCAATGAAGTATTTATAAGGGATAGTCAGAGATGGAAATACTGGAATACTAGTTACAGGACCATTACAGCCTACAATATGCAGTTTGATTGTGGTCATGCAAGGCTGCTCCAGCACTGACCCTACCTGTGTGCCTGGGTGAGCTGACTGAGATTGCTTCCTAAAGGCAAGAGGACTAGAAAGAGGCTCTGGAGCAGCCAATTATGGTGTGTGGATCAGCTGTACCCTGACATGGTGTTACGGGTTAGTGGAAAGGTCAAAGAGAGGCTCTGGAAGATGCAGTGAGTGACAAGGATTGGAAGAACATGTCCAACACACACATTTTTCCTGTACCATCCAGGTTAGGGTAAGTGTGAGAGAAAGAATGGTCTCCTGATGTGCTTCAATATGTGTTTTGTATTAAAGGAAGAAGAATGACTGCTTTCCTGCAAGTGTCTGGCCAGCTGAGATGTTAACTAGCCTGTGAGCTACAAGGACTAATATTTAATTTCCAAAAAGGGAGTTCCTAAGTTTAATGAGCTATGGAGCAGCACTTGTGCAAAACCAGATCTGAAATAGAAATTCTTAAATTTCACATGAACAAATATCTTGATTTTTCTGATGCTAATTGAGGCATTTCAGACAGAATCTTCTAAAGAGCTGCATACAATGTATAGTCTGATCTGTGTTCAAGAAAGTTTTGCAAGTGGAGGCTTTGTGTCTTATTTTGAGCCCAAATGCAAAACCTAAAATGCCAAGTGTACAATAACTTACCGTGACAACAAACTATCTTTTAATTATGGGATATGGTAGTGACCTGATGAAGCATGGAAAAAAATTTCACAGAAGGTCTCCAATATATGATGTTGTAGCCTGTGGGTCACTAAGCTACCAGCTGTGCACAGTGGGAGGAAATTATTAGTCTTCTTTATGAAAAGAACTCAAGTCTGTTTATTGGTGCTTTGTGGGGATGCATTTTTTATTATCTGGCACTGGTCCTAGCTCGTGCTCAACTCACTGTGCTAATGGTGTTTTTCCTACCTGCCCGTGCAGTGAACTCGGCGCTAGAGTCAGTCAGTAAAACTGTTTCTACCTCATGCATCATCCTGAGAAGCAAAAGAGAGGGCTTCTAGCAAAGCAAAGTGATCAGAAGTGTCACCAGCTAGGAGAGTGTTATACAAAATATCTCCACAGTGTAAAGCCTGTAATTGTCTAACCATCTCTGCACGAGCATCACGGAAAGAGTATTGGGGAAAAGCAATGAGGCAGAGAGTGACCTTACAGCAGCTGAGAGCTGAGCCCACAGGCCTTTTTTTGTCATAACATTGTCAGCAACATAGTTCAGTGCCTTTCATCATGATTGATTAATCAGGTTCTAAGAAAAATTATGTTAAGCCAGAGGTGGTTTTTTTGTTGTTGGTTTTGGTCTTGGTGGGGATTTTTTAGCATTATTATTTTAATCTATGTCCTCTGCAGGCTTTCATTGATGAAAACAGCTTTCATACAGTGGTGAAAACATAAGCACATCATAAGAATATTTGAAAGTATCAAATGAACAGCACATTTCTTCTGACAGCATCCTCAGAAGCTCTTAATCCATGCTGCCTGCTGTTCTACATATCAGCTGTTACTTGGCAGGAGAGAGCAGCTCCTGTTCCAAAGCACTGTGAGTGCTGTCCCCAGCTGTGGCTGCCACTGGACAGTGCCTGGGCAGCACTGGTGGGGTGTCAGGTGGGGCTGTATCCTTCCTGTTCAAAGATATCCCTGCTGAGTGACACGCCAAGCCTCTGGAAGGAGTAGAGGCCCCTGGCAGTATCTCGGCCTTGCTTTTGTTCAGGATTTTCCCTCTGTGTACGAGCAGCTTTGAATGGAATGACTTTTGGTGTATTGGATGGGCCTATGGATCCATGGTTTATACAAGCACACCAGGCTCATGCCAGTGTTCTCAGTAGTGGTCTGGGGGAGCTGGTGAGGGAAGAGCCAACAACATTCTCTGCTATCCTTGAAATACTCTCTGCTTTTTGGCATTTTTATAAAGATGTGTTTTGCAAAGCTTAATTATGGTCTTAAGTCACAGATCTGTCACTAAGGTGGGATCTTCCACTTGTTGTGAAGAAATGGGATGAGACTGCTGGGAATAGAATAAAAAGGCAGTGGAAAAATTCAGACATCTGAATGCAGTCAGACCTTTTCCTGCTGGGGAATGATGTCCTTGAACAGCTTTTATTTCAAGAGGATGACAAATCCAGAGAAGACAAAGTAGTTCATTTTTTTTTCTAAACAGTTATATCTGTTTTCCTCAGTTCTTCCTTTTTTTTCCCCCACGATTCCTCTCCTTGTCCCCCACCACTGGCATGTATAGTTTACCAGGAAATCAGCAAGTCAGGAGATGAGACATGTGGTACAGTTTCTGGAAATACCTCAGATTAGAAGTTGAGGATGAGGGTACAATGTCAGCAAGCTTTTGTGAAAACTTACAGCCTTCATGACTGATTTTGGTTGATTTTTTAATTTTCAGAATTATTTATAAGGACAAAGGCTAGTAACACTTTAAGAAAGTAAGGATTATCCTTTAAATTTTGCCTAAAGTAGGCTGACCCATCACCTGCCAGCTCTCTGTGTTTACCTGTTTCTACAAATCTGTCACCAACAGCTGTGAAGGAACCACTTTTCCTGCTTGAGGATTCTGAAGGTCTGCATGCTTATCTTTGGCCTTCAACGTTCTTGCTAAATTATTCACGTTGGTCTGAAGCCTACTGGCTTTGTTGTAATTCACATCCACGGGTTGTAAGAAAAATCCAGTACTAAATTTCTAAATATTTTTGCTGCATTGCCAGTCTTCATCGTGCTGAGGTTTATGAAAGACTTCCTACCAGAACCTGTGTGTCTCTCTAGGTGCTGAGTGGAGGGTACAGGAGCTAGAAATCCCTTAGGGGTAGTTCTGTTGTGAGATCTGATGTGGTTCTCTTGCCCTCCTCTCAGATGATGTTTGCTAGTACCAGTGTACAAATCATGTCACTCCCAATGACGTCCTCTTGGTGGCATCTCCTGCATCAACTCTTATGCTTTGAGTTAAGTAAAATAGTAGCCATTTATTATTGTATGGTGCTCTTCCAACAGCTCTAATCCATATGGATATGAAATCCAGAAGAGAAAGTGCTTTCAGAGATGCTATTAATGGCTGTAGCATTTATTCTTCATCAGACCCTTAATCTAGTTTGACAAAACTGCTCTTGCTTTATTGATGACTCAGTTCTGGGCTGGTTTTGTGACTTCTTGTAGTAGCTGGTGTATCAGCCGGTTAAGCATGTGCCCCAAGGCAGGAGAGAGACACAGACCACAAGTGCCAGGTCATGTCGGGGCAGGTTCTAAACGTTTCCATCTATTTAAATGGGAGCCAGACACCTTAGAACTTAGGAAAAAAAAAAATCTAGACCTTCCTTCTTAGTGTACCTATCATGTATAGCAAACACACATTTTCCCTGAATCTTGAAAGAACAAGACAAGATCTGTGGATAAAGAAATGCTAGTGATGTGCTTGGAACAAAAATAAATTACGACTGGCAATTAAGCCACTGCTGGCAATGACCACCTAATCGAAGGGACCTCATTTGTCACACAAGCCACACAGGACCTCATTGCAACAAACTGTAAACTAATTGCTACCCTCGTGTAAAAATTAGGGGAATAATTAGGGCTTTGTTTTATTTTGGACGCATACGTCTGTGTATTCAATTTGAGCGGGGCTACCATGAGAAGGTCAAAAGATTGAGGAAGAAGAAGAAACTTGATTGGAGCAGTCTAGACTCTAAATTATACATATGCTGGTGTAAGAGGATCTTGCCAAAACCTTAGATAATATAAGCAGGAATCCACAGTTGCATGGTTGAATTTTTTTTCCTTTTGTGCTGAGCACTCGCTCTGTTGCCTTTGAATGCATTATGTCTTCAACAGAATGGCTGGGGATCCCTGCATAAAAGAAGGAAGTGTAGGTGGGTGAGCCTTGCAGATTGCATGTACGGTTATTTTTTGTGGTTCTTGACCTAGAATGGAAATTCCACCTCAGGAAGGAAAAGAGTTACAGCCCAAAACCACAGCAAACGAGACCAGACCCATTCAAACCAGACCAGGAATAGGTACAGGGTCTCAACTCCCTCTGTCTCATGACAGGTTGCTTGATGCAAGGATGCCTTGAGGAAGACAGCAATTGCCTCTGCTGCCACATTCACCTAGGAGAGTCTCATGTGTAAATACCGTCTAGGCAGTTCTTTTGCCAAGAGGAAGATCTGTGCTTCATACTTGGATAAAATCTTGCAACTTTTCCTCAAGATTCCTTTTTCTGTATAAATGGCATTTCTGGCCAAGACAGTTGTTTTACTGAGTGAATGGGAGGAAGAAGACAACAAAACTTGCAGGTACCCATCACTCTCCAGGGAAAAGGGTGATGCTGCTGCAGGCTGGATTTTTCATTCAGATTTTCTCCAGCCCCCTCAGAGCTGGAATCAGCTCAATTCAGCAGTGCTGCTGTCATTTTACTTGCTACAGCTCAATGCTGAGTTGCACATCACAACTTTGCACATTTGCCCCCTGGAAGGCCTGCAAATGCTGACCGAGGTGATGAAAGTTTATATCAAGCCTGGGACAGACCAGTTAAAATTTGAGGTCTGTTTCAAATATATGTTTCTGTTTTTTAACTGAGTTGCTTTGCTACTGAGGAACTGAACTTCCCTTCTGAGTACTTCTCATGAGTACCGTAGTGATTAAATTATATAGCCATATCTTTTGATCTGGAATCAGTGCTTCTCAGCCTCTTAGTGTTCTGGATATGAGAATAGGTTGAGGGAGTGTTGCTTTGGTCATTACATAACCAACAGTTGGCAAAGATGGCATTTATTTCTGGTGATTACACAGTAATTGCACTTAGCTGATTCCAAATAAAAAAATTTTAACAGTTCTTTGCAACACTAATGAAAAAGTTAATAGTAATACTGTGCAATTTGCTTGTGATGAGAGTGTACACTGAGGGTCAGTTAGTGCTGCTGCTCACTTGGGTTTTGGCTCATAAAAATGAAACGATATGACTATATTAAGTCTCATCTGGCTTTTAGGATTCATTGAGCTGGAATCTAGTTTCGCTTCCCTTAAAATAATTACTGAGGATAGCATAGTTTTGTGACGTTAGTCAGGATTTATGCTGATGTAACTGAGATCAGTTTCAAGCTCAAGGGTTTGCAATTACAGTGGGAAAGGCAGTAGGAGTATTTGTGGTTGATTACTTACTGCACGGGTTGTCGTTGGCCTCTCTTTTTAGGCCGACAGTGACAGATTGCTCTGTCAGACCAGCTCGAGACTGAGTAAGTCGAAAAGCCTGGGCTTGCAGTGTTGGATTTCCCAAGGAAAAGGCTGGGTGGTAATGGCAAGGTTACTGCCCACTGTCTCAGTATCCATTCCTGTCAGGAAGAGGACGCTGAGAGGCACTAACTGAGGTGCAAGCCAGACTGAATACATGAAGCTTCTTTGACTCTGACTTCGTCTAATTTTGCATATGATGGAACATTTTGAGGACACTTTTTGTTTGCCTTACAACTAGTGAGAGCCTTGACAGGAATTACATTCTCCTTGTGTATACTTCTAAACAAAGCTGTGGCAGAATGTCAGCATCCCAACAGGATACTGTCTGAACACAACAGAAAAGCAGTGTCTGGAAGGGATTCTGAGGACAAAAAGAGACTGAATGCAATTAAATTATAATAGGATGGTGATTAAAATTCCCCTGGCTTCTGAAATGAATATATAATTTGGTCTTAACCAAAGGCAAGAGTCCATTTCTGAAGATAGTAGTTAAGAGAGCTAAGTGAAAATGGGCCATTCATGTCTCTGACTAGCCTTGCAGACATGCATACCTCAGTGCTAGGGAATCTGCTATCACCTTTCCACTTAGGAAAAAAACAAAAACAACAAACCCTAAATACTAGCCTTATTATTAGTCCAGAGTTTCAGTGTTCTCTTTTTACTTGATGTAAATCCATAAAGTAAAAGTAAATGGAGATGTCAATATATTAAAAAAAAGATAAATCTAACTCTCTGAAGAAGAATTAAGCTGTAAGATACAACAGGAATTCCTAAGTCTCACAACAGAGTAGAGCTGCATTTCTTCTCCAATACATTATTTTATATTAGTTTTATTGGGGAAAAAATAGTTAAAAATTAGACATTCTATTTCATGCAGAAAAGCTAGTGAGGAAAGGTTTCACAGTGCTACAGCAATTTCTCATTTAGAGCCCATAAAGCTATAAGACATCTGGATACTTTTTTTCCTCTACATAGGTTGACCCTTCTGCAGTTCTCTTGAGTGAAATTCTGGCTTCATTAAAATCAAAAGCAAAATTCTTACTGACTTCTGTGGGCCAGGATTTCGTCTTGGCACACTTGCCTTAAGAACCTTTCGTCTTTCAGACCATGGCTCTATGGAGCACTTAAACATATGGTTACCTCTCAGAATGTCTATTTGTTAGCAGAAAAGTGCTCTTGAAAATATGTTCATCATCAAGATAGGTAATACTAGCACCACTCAGAGACATCAGCTGGGAGAAAATACATTTTGAGGGAAATGTTCCTGTTTTATTTATTTTATCCTGTGAACATTTAGTGTGCTTGTAAGAATCCAATGGGTGCACTTTTTCTTTAGATTTGCCTAGTAACTTTTCATCCAGGGCTTCTATAGAAGCAGGAGTGCTTTGATGAATATTGCTGTGGAGATAATTAATTCCAGTATTTCATCAGCTGTATATTACAAGTAGAAGAAAGAACGGAGGCTAAAGAATCAGAAAGTTAAGTAGCCAGATTAAAAGAATGTGGCTCAGTAAAAGATTGAGCTGTTGCTGTAGCTCTTCCAAGGAAGAATTTAATTAGTTGCCTGTTTGCTACTTGCTTTATTATGCTGTTCATATTTATGAGACAAAAAAGGTGAAAATTTATCTATTTGCTGCTTCTTTCAACATTCTGCCAAGGAAAGGGAACATTTAGGTCAAAAGTTACTGTTCTGCTGAAGAAAGAGAATTGCAGATTGCTGAGGGCATCTCATTAGCATCAGTATCTGCTTCTCTGCATGAGCGGCAGTAAGTGGATGTCACAGCTGAAGAACAAATGAGAAAATACTGCACCAAATATCATCTTCTGCTGCAGATTTTTACCTCTGGTGAGGTAAGCCCAGTGATTTGTGAAACTTCCTCTCCGACAAGCTTTGGACTTCCAGTTGCTTTGCAGTCCTTGCAATGGAGCATTCAGGATAACTCAACATGATGCAGAGCCAAGGGCAGTCACAGGCCTTGCTGCAAGAGACTCAGTGTTAGACAGTGCTCAGCTCTGCAAGCAGCATGAGCTGGTCAGCAGCAGCCAGGCACTGCAGGTCAGCAATGGTCAGTGGCAAGTACCTGGCTTAGGTATACAGTCAGAGCTGGCCCCAAGGAGCTGCTCTGAAGAAAGCCACTTAATACCATCAGAGGTCCCCAGGTACCACTGGTCCCCAGAATTTAGATTTAAAAATATCTGTATGTGAGTAGCCAAAGTAACAGGCAAATTTTAAATCGTGCATCTCTTGGAAATAAAGTGAATATTTTATTTAAATCAACAAAATCTGCAGTTCTGATTTGGAAACATAGCTCCACACATTCCTTCTGCACATATAAGCCTTTGCACTGAGATGTCTGTGGTAGAAGGAATGGCTGCTGCAATTTGCATTCATCTCATTAGTTTGTTTATAGAATGCCCTGAAGAGAGACTTTTTGTGGGAGTCAGTATGAGCAGATGGAAATAAGAGACCTAATAACAAAATGTGTGCTTAAGAATGACATAAAATTTTACATGAAGGCAGAGCAAATTGTACATGGATCCCAGCTACTTTTAAGACAGGAAGAGTTGTACCAGTGCGAAGGAAAGAATTTGGCCCAGTGGATATTGCTAATTTGATTTTATGTACAAATACAGAGATGCTGGGAGCACACAGTATTGATAATTAGGGCTTCAGGGTACTGGATATACTGCATAACTCCTCTGAGCTATGGAGTGCATACACGCAGAAACTAAAAGTTAAAACAATACAAGCAGTGAGAGAATTTGTGCAATCTACTTTTTCCCCAATTTTGTCTGAGAACATGCCACTTAAATTCTAAGAAGACACTCCCCTGATATTTCCATTAACTGAACCCAGTCTCCCAGGAGGAGGTGAAAGGGAGGAGAAGGGTGTTCACTTTTCCTGTCTATAGTGAAGCATTTTCTCATACCTATGACTAAGGAGAGAATTTTGCAGCTGAGACTGGTTTTCATTTCTGTCTACTATGTTTCTTAACACAGTGGTAGGAGCAAATGCTGCTTAACTTTGGTCACTTGGCCAAGGGAGAAAAGGGGAAAGGGAAGCTGTGCATGTTGGCCCAGTGTCTGGTGCAGGTGTGAGGGGTAGACTTGTGAATCTGCAAAATTTTCCCAAGGAGATTCAACCTGGTTTTGAGCATTCTATATTCATTCTGACTTTTAACTTCTCAGATCAGTGATTTTGCAAGATTTTTGTTGTGTTTTGGTCTCCTGGTCATCCTTTTCCTTTGGTCCTGAGTTAATGCTGTCTGTGGCAAGCTGTTGCTGGTTACTGCAGTGCCTCCTCGGCTGCTACACTTTTCCTGGACCCTTCCTAGGCTCTTCCCATGCCTTTCTTACTGCTTGTACTCCCTGTAACTACAGGCAGATCCCTGGAGATGGGGCAAGTATGGACCTCCAGAGATTCAGCTGCTTTTGAGAGGCTCTTTGCACTTGTCGAAGACATCTCTGGTCTTCCCTGATGCCAAAAGAAATGAACCTCGCCTGTCTCAAACCAGTGTGTTGCTCAGATATTGCCTTGGTTTATCCTAACAGTGGTAAAGTTACACCAGTGGACTCCAGATCAGATACAGGCTGTTTGAACACAAACTTGAAGGATGGATGTGTATAAAAAGACAAACAGAAGAGAGCATGTTCTGAAAATGTGTGTCCTAGGTTACAATGTAAGACGTGCCCAAAAGTATGTATTCCACCACCATCTTCATAAACTGTTAAAACCAGTGGGACAGCGCTCCCCCATCTCCTTCATGACTCATCCCTGGTAATCTCATGGGATATCTTCTGTTAATGGGCCAGCTGTTGACACCAGGTGGGGCAGAGTTCTTTATCTCTCCTATGACCCATCCTCCCTCCAGCGGGATATCTTCCGTTAATGGGTCATCCAGTCTCACCACATGACTGATACAATTACATCATCCCACTGTGAGATGCTCCACCCGGAGGGAGGAGACAAACATTCCATCCTGGATATAAGCTGAGACTTCGAACACCNTGTAAAACCTTAAACATCACCACATACAGGCCTCAGGCTGTATTTAGATCTTGAGCTTTTGAATCTGAACTGGGGCAGGGTGCCCAGCCTGATGAAGTGTCTGCCCTTTGGCATAAGCAGATTAGCTGATACACAGTCTGATATAAAAGAAGGGAACACAGTCTTTTCTTAGTGATGGCATCCCCCTTAAGAGTAAGAAAGATCCTTAAGAGTTCAGAAACAGCCAAACAAGATCTGCTTACGTGTGGCTCACAGCACAGCTCATGTTTTAATAGACAAATTGTCTCCTGGATACTTCACAACCCATTCAAGATTATTTATATCCTCTCCCACATGAGATTACAACATTTCCCTGATGGCAATCACAGCAAAGGCCTACCTGGAACAGCAGTCTAAAAGAGTCTCTGATCCTTCATTTTACAGGCAGCAGCCAGAGACAAGGAGCAGAGCCAGCTAGCTGGTCCAGGGGATCTGTCCCCCCTTGGTCCACAGCACCTGCTTTGAGAGGTTCTGTTTTTCACCGTGGTCTTCTGAACTGTGTACACAAGCATGAGGGCAGCAAACCTCTCTGCTGCCAGACCTTGAGTGCAGGGAAATAGGAAGATTTTTAAGAAACTGTACCTCTAATGAATTTAAATAATATAAATATTGCATAAACCTGTTGGTTACCTCAGTTATATATGAACTCAGAAGAGTTTAATTCCTGAAGCAGGAAGAACTCAAACCTCAAAGCTTTCTGTTCCTGAGCCCTGTGACTTAAGGCCATTGAATAATCAACCTATCAATATTTCCTTTGGCTGCAGAAAGTACATGCAAAAATCTGGAAGTCTTATCAGGGAGGACTTGTAGATATGGCATACGTGACTGGGTATTAGGCACACCTTTAAATACTGCTGGTGTCAGGCAAGCTTATATATATGAATTGTAGTTTAATGTCAGCTACAAATCTTGCCTGAACAAATAAGGATGATAATCAGTTTCTGACAGTACTTTATGTAACAGCTAAACTGTAAAAGTACCCTTTAGGCCATAAAAGCTTTGTTTTGAACTTTCCACTTCCTCAGACATTTCAGAACTGGGAATTTTACGTTGTCTGCTCCAGCTATGGTTAGTCTTGAATAAAAAAAAAATGTGTTTTCTAGGAGTCTGTAACTCAGAGTCAGAAATGGTGAAGTAGGCAAAGATTACTTGAAAATCTACCAAGACCCATGTCAAGCATAAAACTGAATCTCAGATTGAAGAATCTTGTTTAACTGTAAGACCAGTTCTCCCATATGTTTTAAATAATTCTGAAAGCTGCTTTTTAAGAACTAACTTCAGAATATTCTGCTTACTCTCTGGAATTCTTATATGAAAATTTGTTTCAAAAATATTGCTGTTTACAGAGAGAACCATATGGAAAGAGTTTCACACTTTTTTTTTCTGTATCTTAGCTGGGATTGATTAGTGTGACTGGTGTTTAAAAAAAAAATCCAACAAAAAACAGGCAAAACCCCAGCTCCTTTACAGTAGTAGTTGCTTCCAAATGAATGGATCTGATTTCCTTTCTAATATTTGCAGGGCAAGAAATGACTGTTCAGTTTGTCTTTCCTTCTGTTGAAGTTTATTAGGTTTAGTCATTCCAAAAGCAGTATTTCTCATTCCTTGAGTTTCAAATCCTTATTGAACTTTCTAGTAGGGGTAATAGAATTTTATTCTGCATTCCACACTCTGCTTTTATCAGCTCTCAATTTGGAGCTGTGACTTCTGTTTGTCAAGGTCTTGCCCTTTTTTTAACCTTTGAGGAGGCACAAGGAGCAGGAGCATGACCACCTAAACCCTCAGCTTATGCCTTTCAGCATTGTAACACATGACTTTGTTATTCTTCCACAGCCTATATACAGCTGGCATCAGAGCCTGACCTCAGGTTGACTTTCAAGTTTACAATATTTATATCTAAAGAAGCTGAATCAAAGATCGAAACATAAAAGTAGACAGGCTGCCGTAACCTAGAACGACTTCTAAATATGCTGACTCACCAGGCACCCCATTCAGAACAACGACTGAATGGATTTTTCTTGTTCTTAATTCTGCCTTAAAAAAACTTTTCAGAGGTTGTTTTTCTTAAATTCTGTCTTCAGAGTCAAGCTTTGTACTGGACTGTACTGTACTGTGCTGACTTAAAAAAAGGCCCAACCTCCAAAGTCGGCCAAAAGAAAGATAAAGGTATCCTTTTTTCCCCCTCTCCTTAAAAAAAAAATATATATATAAAGCTTTGGAATATAACAAAGCAAACATTTTAAGCCGGTAAGCAATGCCACTTGTAAAGTAAATCTAGGCCTTGTAATAAAGCTGTTCTCAAAAACAAATTTAAAAAAGTTTAAAAATACATAAACAGATAAACACCAAATCACTTTACCACTGTTCTGTGCCTTTTTGCCCCTATCCTGACAGTCTGAGAAGTGCTTTTGTTGTGTTGTGGGAATTTGATGGGCTGGTACCTGTGCAAGGCTGTGATTGTCTCCAGCATCTGTCTTTGCTTCAGTGCAATGACTTTGTGGGGTCTGGTTCAGAATCCTAATGGAGGTGCCCAACACTGACTTCTTCACATGCACCAGTCAAGAGATTATTAAGTGGTTCACTGTTTTGGCTCATTTGTTTTCAGTGCATTGCTTTTGTGAAGCAAAGACGTAGGAGGTGAGGCCAAGCTGACTGACAGAGAGAATGGAGATCTTAACGCAGCACCTGGCATATGGAAAAGGAAGGTGGTTAATCTGCTGAACTACTGAATAAAGTGTGCCTGTGCTTTGTGCCCAGCCAGGCCTCTGTCCTCCTGTGAGACTGTTTACAAGCTTTGATCTATGGCCTAGCCTGAGCTCATCTTAAGAAACATTTGCAAAATCAACGACTATTCTAACCAAATAAGCCATGGGGTTGCCAGTCTGTGTCTTATGAGGTCAGCACAGACTCAGACACCCAGTAATGGCAGCCTTAGTTTAGGAAGTTTAGCTATTTATTTTTGCCACATTCCTGAGTTGTCCTTTAAGGAACATTTTGTGACAACAGGTATCAGAGCTGCACTGTGGTCAGAGGATCAGTTAGGAATGGGGAGGTCTGAGCTCAGTGTAACCCTCAGCCTGTCTATTTCTATTAGCTGAACAGTTCTTAACTCTCATTATTACATTGTGCATCTAGACAGATCTCCTGGCTCTTGATGAGATTTCATTCTTCAATTTAGATGATGCAGGAAATGTCTGAGATGTAACTACTGAACTCATAAGAAAACGATTTTTAAAATTGAAAGCATTTAAGTCAAACAGAGTTAGTGATATGAAAAATGTGATACATAGTGATAAGAGAAATGAAAAGCAGTATGCTGCCAAAACCATATTGGTGACTGAGGATTTCAACCACTGTTTAAAAATTATAGTCCTGGTGCCTACACTGTAAGTGTGCATTATAGAGTGTGTGTGCATAGAGTAATGTATACTTAGAAGCAGGATATAAGCACTTCAGTAATGTAGAATGAAAATGTGCCATTTGAAACTGCTTCACTTGTCATCCCTGGGTTGATGTATGCTTCTGTAAGAGAAAGTGCATACAAAGAGGTTCAGCATACAGCTTGCCCTGTAGTCCAAGCTTGGCAGCTGACAACACATTATATTTTTTAGAAAACTAGAGGAAAATTTGGAGCTTAGGTACAGAATTATCAGGAAATATCTAACTCATGAGTATGACTTAGAACACTTCAGTCAGCAGCAGAGAAGAACAGTTTGGAAGGAAATTCAAAATGAATGAGCTGCCAAAATGGAGAGGGAGGCTAAGGAGGGAAGCAATTTAAAGAGATCAGGAGGATTATGCCAGAGTGAGGAAGGTATCTTTTAGACAGCAAAATGGGTTTTTTTCTCCTCCATTAGTCTTCTGCATTACAGTATCTCTTGTCAACTAGTGAGGGAAAGAGGAGGAGGTGGTAATGAAAATAGCTATTTTAGATTTCTTTTTTTCTCTTTAGGTGTTTGATTCCTGCAGCATTGCCTGGCTCATGGAAATTGGTACTGACAGTCTGAGCAACAATGAGGGAACAGGAGTTAATCTCTGGACTGACCTCTTAACTCAGGCACTGCCAATATAGAAATTAATTAGAGGTCTTTCAAGTAATTGAGATCCATTACTATTACTTAATAGACCACAGTGCACAGAAATCTTTCATTCTTTCTTGAACTAATAAGGTGTGTGTTCCTATAAATCATTTAAATGGCACCATAAATATGTGCTGCGTGTGCCAAATGGCGCTGGCTGCGGTGCCAGAGCTGTGCTTCCTGGGCGGCAGTGGGAGCCTCCAGGGAGCCAGCCGAGGCAATGGGAGCTGCCTGTCTGCCCGCAGCTGGCACAGGCATCGTGGCACTGGGGCCCTGGGCAGCCTTTTCAGTGGCATGGCTTTCGTTAAAGCCTGTGCAGCCATACAAACGCATTAGGCATGGGACGTGCCCCTGCCTTTGGCTGTGTTAGGTAGCCACCACGGTTGCCCCCACGCAAATGCCCTTCAGTTTCATGTGCTGGAAAACAGGCATTGCAAGCTGCTTCCTGTACATGTGCTTCCTGCATTGGAGACTTCAGGAACAGTATAAATGACAACATTTAGTAGTTAGACAGCATTTTACCTTCCAAGCTTCATATGAACATTAAGTAGTAAACATGTTGCCATAAACATGACAAATGGAGATGGAAATAGCATAGCTTGGGTGAAATTGATAAGTGACTCAGCTAGAAACTTTCGTGATCAGAGAGATGATCCAAGCTCAAGCTGCACTGACTGAGAGATATGCAAAATGGGATCCATAAAAAATAGCAGACTGCTCCTCTGCAGCTGGATGATTTCTAATTCAGTGTCAGACTTTGCTCCCAAATACGCTACTGGTAGCTGTGGACGACAGGACAGAAAGTTAGCTCTTGCTTCTTGTTCATTCAGTGCTAGCAGATCACTCATGCTCCTTGTTATGTCAGCGTGGGACTTCCACCACTATGAAGTGTACCCCAGTAAGAAATCTGTGATTCTTTACCAATTTTATGCAGGAGTAAGCTGTGGGAGACAAGAGCTGTACTTGCAATCAGTAGAATTGTAGGACGGTGCCCAAAGCCCTGAGCTGTGATCTAGAAGCAGTGTCACTGTGGCATCTGCAGAGCTTCAAAGGAGCTGCAAAACTGACTGGGGAAGCTCCATAAATAATCAAATGGTCAGCTCAGGCTGCGGGTGAACTTCTGTTAGCAGCTACCCTAGCGAGTTTAGAGCTGGCTCTGACGTGTTTGCTTTGCACTGCATTTCCCTCTCAGGGAAGTGATTCATAGCAGACTTGGAGAATTTGATGGAGGTTGTAAATGCACAGTTTCCATGTGTTTCAAGTGAACTTGGTGAATATTTGGAAGAGTATTCCACTGTAAACATTCTGGGTTTTAAGAAATAGACAGACCATCAGAAATCTCCTGAACTAGCAAGAGCTGAAATTTGGGAAAACGCCCAGGAAAAAGAATGTGCATGCCTACCCTGTTCTTTCCTTCCCTTGATAGTCACTCATGGCCCTAAGTGTCAGAGTTAGGATGCTGATTTACACGGAACTCCTGGTCTGAACTCTTATGGCCATTCCTTTGTTTTGGTGTCAGGGGATCCCCCTAGCAGTGAAGTTACCTGTGAGAGCCTGGCTAGTCCTCAGGTGACCGCAACTGAGCTACTGGGGGCTTCTCAGCCATTCTCACTTGCCAGAGGTGAGGAATGGCATTTCTCTGTCTCCCCAAACCTAGCAACTTTTATTCCTCAAGAACTGCCCTCCAAAAGAGCATTAGAGATGTTGTTTACAAACAATTTGTAATGTCTTTGTCTATTACTGACTTCTGAACACATCTGGCACCATTGCTGACGTGCCTCTTGAACAATTAAACTGTAAGCTATAAGAGTGGGATTCAGAAAGATACTGGATTTTTTAGAAGAGGCACTGGTGCACCTGAGGGACCAGAACCCGGTGAATGTTAATTTTAGTTTCAGCTTTCAAGAATTTGACTAAAATACTGAATGCCTCCTTAAAATTTTAGAGGGATGGGGATCTAATAGCTGGTTTTTCTGGAAATTATTTAGTGGCTGTTAACAGGAGGCGTACAGCCAGATTTTGGGGTTTGGATTTTTTTTTCTAAAGATAACACTCACGTGTTTCTCCAGATCATTCATAAAATACATTCAAAGCCATATATCCAAGAGTGAAGCTGTGCAGAATCCCTCTGACACAGCTCTGGCTCATGGTTGTGTTTCCAGCTGGCTCTTGAGAATTTTGCTTAGTTGGGCTTAAATCAAAGTAGTGTCTTAATATTTCTGCTTTGTCCTTCAGTGTGCTTAATTCAGCTGAGGAACTTACTGAGGAAAGACCATTAGGATTGGGTTTATTGGATTTTAGGGTTTGTCACTGAGATCCTGGAGTTCAGGAAGTTTACCTGGTGAAGATAGAGATTTTTGGTTCAAAGCCATATTTTGCCACTGGCAAAGTAGATTTATATTTGTCTCCTATGTCTTAATAACAAGTTCTTAATAATTGGGAAATAAGCACTTTAGGACTTCCTTCCTACAATCTCTATTGATGGAGCTGGTCTGTACTATTTTGTTTTGTATGGAATTTCTAAATAGTCATGGAGACAGAAAGCAACTGAGCAGAGATTATTTTATAGGCTGGAGTTGAGATATTCCCCTGAAAAAGAAAGGATGTGGGTTGAAACTCTTCGCAGCAGAGGGAAGATATTCTCAAACTAGTTGGTATTTTAAAAAAGAGTTAAAGACAACTAATACATTTATATCACCAGAAAAATCTTTTCAAGATTGAAAGCATTTGGCAGTGTCAACCCAAATACACAACTTCAAAACAGCAGGGTTTTTTCCCTCAGCAAATTTTCTAGGTTTGTTTCTTTTTTACATAGTTCTAATGTGGAAATTGATGTAAGTGCTGAGTGAGTGGGAAATTCTTGTTACTATCCATTAGCATTTGATTTGTACATTTCTAAATAAGTCCTGTACTCTTACAAACTATTCAGACTAATTAGTAGACAGGGAGTTTGAAAAGCAGATGTTATTTACAAAAAACGATAGACAGGAACTTATGGAGAATAGTTTGGAACCAAAGAATAGAAGCAGAGAGACCAGCAAACAATCTGGTGAGGTTTTTTTCTTCTACTACTAAATTTAGAAGGCAAAGCTGCATTTTTTTCCAGTGCTGTCAAAAGTGAAGTGCCTTATAAAATGGAAGAGATTTAAAGTAACTCACAAATAAATAGCTGCTGTAGCTAGAGGGAAGGAACTGCTTAGAAAAGGAAGAAAAAGAAATCCTGCAGTCTGAAAGAGACTTAGCTGAGTCTCAATATGAACTTTAAGGTCACTGAGAATTTTTCCTGAAATCATACATCCAAACCTGTGGAAACCAGAAAGGGAAGTACACTTCAAATCCACAATGTAGTGAAGGTGGCATTTTAATTGAGTCTTGATCACCATCAGTAGCAAATCAAATTCAGTAAATCGTATTTCTGCCATAAACCGAAGCACTGAGTGATAATCCTCAATCTTTCTGATTAAAGATTAAAACATTTTTGAAAGATCTTATCAGGAAAACATGTAGATTGGGTTTTGGAGTTGTCCTTTCTTTATCTCTCACAATTTAAACAATTATTCCTTATTTAGGTATTTTTAATTTTGAAATTTTTAAATACAGCTTTTATTTCCCACATCCTCTCAAGATCTGAAAATTAGGAACATGGGTTAGCAGAGTAGTGGTTATCATGGATATATCTGCCATAACAAAGCTGCAACAGAACCAAAAAGTTGAGTCTTTCTGAGCAAGGAACTGGGCAGATGCCTGATAAGAAAGAGCTTGACCAGCTTAGAATTCCCTAGGTAGGAGAAAAAACATAGCTCTTGCCGTGGACCAAAACAAATTATCCCAAAATTATGGATTTCCTCATACTGTGAAAAAACATTGCTTAAGTTTTACAGAGGCATGAAAATCTCCTTGAACTATTAAATTACATTTCCTTCGGTCTTTCTCTCCACATAAGTCAAAGTTTAAACTTGGCGAGGTGGAAGCCAGCCTGCATTCTCCCCTCTTGATTGAAATGGAAGCATGAGTGCACCTTCACCTTGAGATTCAGACAACCCTCAACTAATTGAAGCCACAGACATGTATATTTATAGCAAAGGTCAGAAGCTGAATTGTTAATACTCACCCATAATTAAAGAACCTGAGTTAAATTTGGTAAGGAAATATCATCTCCTACCTTACTGCAGCAGCTAAGCTTTGTTGAAAAGCGTAATGCATTTCACCGAAAATTGTAGCTTGAAGCTTTGATTCATGTCCCAAGCTTAGCTTGCAATTAGCAGTCCTCAGATAATGTACTGCAAATCTTACTAATAAAGCCACACAGCCTGTTTTTTGTTGAAAGCATTGGGTTGATAGAAGGCTGTTTTCCTCGCTGCTGGTGCTTTTACAAGCTGCGTACGCCGAAAACACGTTGTTAATGTGACAAAATTGTTTACTTGCTCATTAAGGAACCACACACTAATGACCGGGAGAACCACCGGCTTTACGGTTGAGTCAATAACAACGGGCTCAGGATGTGAGAGCCGTAGGTTTACAGCACACTGGGCTAGAGACAGGCCACCATGCCAATCATCAGACATGGCTGGCTCATGAAAGGCTTCTTTCATGGATTTCTGTAGTAAGTGGGTAGTTAGGATAAAAAAATGTGAGTATGACCGAGCACTACTGGTGAAGGCTTGTAGTCTATACAAAGCTACTGGAAGGAGAGATGTCTTGTAATGTTGTGGTTCCTTTACAGGGAAGTTGGAGTACAAACAAAACTGACTGAGAACAACCCAAGACCTCAGATCTTTCCCTTTGTAAGAAGGAAAGCTTGTTTAGGTACTGATAGCTAACATGGTGGAGATGGTAACTTCTTTTGTTTCCTTAAGAGAACATGTGCGTCTGTCCCACGTCTCTGTCTCTCTGTGGCAGCAGAGCTTCCCCTCAGATTGCAGAAGCAGCATTGTGAAATTTGCTTTGATATCAAGGTTGTACCCTCGAAATCTCACCTCCTATCTTCAGGTAAATCACTGTCTAGTAAGGTACTAACTCTCCTTGCAAACCTTCCTTCTGTGAAATCCAGGTCATAGTCATTATCCCAATAAATACTGAAAGGAGAAATGCTCCAGTGAGCAAAGTATCAGAAAGATACAGAATCTGATTTGGCAAATCTCTCTTGAAATTTGTGGATTCCTTAAACTTGCCCTGGCAGGAGTATTTAAAGTAAATACTTGTCCAATGGAAAAAAAAATATTTACCTCTAATTTATCATTCTGTAATAATTCCAGTGACTTCTGTCACAGAATAATACTGAAAGTTATTAACATTTCACATTCTACCAAACAAACCCATAAATTCCTCTGTCTGGAAAGAATAATACTGTTAATAGGTGGGAAAATGGTTCTGGTGCATTTGTAGAATTTTATGTGACCTGAAAACTGCGCACAGTGTGTACTAGGGTGTGTCTGGGAAAACACAATAAAGACTCTCTCACACCTGCTAGGGTCAGCAGAAAGGAGGGAAAAAGCAACTTTATTTACATATGTCACGTCTTATACAATTCTCAACTCCACAAGGGATTGGAGGACATGTCACTTCCTTCTCAATCCCACTGGAGAAAAAAGATGCTCATCAAAGTTCTCTTATCACAAAAGGAATGAAAAACAGAAAATACTGTTAAGTAAACATTGGCTATTATTTACATGAAACTGTGTGAGAAAGAATTCTGACTCCAAAGTTAAAACAGAAGGCTTTAGCAAAAACCAGGGCAACACTAGGGTAACAACACAAAGCTACCAGAAAAGGACCATTTTGGATCAATGGGACAAGGCCAACTATATGAGATTCAACAAGGCCAAGTGCCAGGTCTTACACCTGGGTCACAACAACCCCATGCAATGCTAAAGGCTGGGGCACAAGAGGCTGGGAAGCTGCTCAGCAGAAAAGGACCTGTGGGTGCTGATCGACAGCAGCTGAAAATGAGCCAGCGTGTGCCCAGGTGGACAAGAAGGCTAATGGCATCTTGGCTGGTATCAAAATTAGTGTGGCCAAAAGGACTTTCCTAAAGTGATCATCTCCGTGTACTCAGCACTGGTGAGGCCATACCTCAAACACTCTGTCCATTCTGAGCCTCTCCAAAAAGATCACTGACGTTCTGGAATGTGTTTAGAGAAGGACAGTGGAGATGGTAAAGGGTTTACAGAGTAGGTCATATGAGTTGTGGTTGAGAGATCTGGAGTTGTTTAGCCTGAAGAAAAGGAGACGGGTTGGACATCGGGAAGAATTTCTTCACTGGAAGGCAGTTAAGCATTGGAACAGACTTCCCAGGGAGGTGGTGGAGTCACTATCCCCGGAAGTGTTCAAGAAACGCCTGGATGTGGCACTCAGTGCCATGGTCTAGTTCAGAAGGTGGTGATTGGTCAGAAACTGGACTTGATGATTTTGGAGGTCTTCTCCAACCTAAATGATTCTGTGATTTCCTGGGCCCTTGAAAACAAAAGAACCTTTTGCAGTCACTGACATTTGGTCAAAGTGACTCACCATTCTGCTTTCATAGTGTTTCATACCAGTTTTACACTTTCACAAGTTCTCACCTTAAGGAAGCCTTTTCTTCCAGTGATTTGCCTTACTGATTTTCCTTCAGACCCGACCAGGAAAGAAAGTGGGAAGTTTTCACGTGTCCCCCTGGCACTAGTTACCAAGACGATGTCAGTCCTGTATGGATGCCTGCTCAGGCTGCAGAGACATCAGCTGGCCCAGAAGTTGGCCTGTGACAGAAGTGCATAGGCTGTAATGCTACAGACAGCACAACCCAGGTGTTCGGTCCCTTAATGACACTCAGCTATGCTCTCATAACAGGGGGATGTCAGAAATAGCAGTAACCCCTCTTTCTGTGATCTCCATGAAGCTTGACGTTCTATAGATTTGTGTCCTGAGTAATATATAACCCTCTGGCCTCTGAAATAACTCCTGCTCCCTCTTGGGGCTTCGTGGCCATCTCTCATTCCTACAATTTGTAACCTTCCAGAGTCATGAATGCCACTTTCCTCAATATCTCTTTTTTTTCATTTCTATCCATTAATCTCTCTTTTTCTCCAGACTTCCTGTGCAGATACATGTGCAAACAATAGTTCTTCCCCATGTTCTCTACATGTTTTACTGTATGTATATGTGTATATGATGATTAAAAATATATGTTGATTAATCCTGTAAAGTGCTGAATTTTGTCTGTCTTACTGGGGACACAAATACATCTAGATTTCACAGAACTTGCAGAATTTTCACATCTTCAGGAGCTCACTCATCTTCCCAATCTGATTGAGATTGACCAGTGGTATAAAAACAGTATCAGAAGAAGGGTCTTACAAAAATGTGGCTGAAAAAACCTTTTTTTCCCTCAAGAAAGCAGGCTAGGAAAGCAGATATACAAAAGGCTTTGAGATGGCTTGTGAATAACAAAAGTGCACACAGCATTCTGGGATAGACCTCAAAAAAGCATAAGGACCATCTGACACATTCACTATCTAAAATAAACATATGAAATAAATATGAAAAAAAATACTAGAAAATATCCTCCCTTTCCATTTACCTGTGAGTTTTGTGAGCAGGGACTGCTAGTAAGGCCCTGCAGCCCTGATGGCACCTGTGTGATTCAAATAGTATCAGTTACAACCAGGATCTTAAAAATACAGGGTTATATGCATTTGTAGATTGATGGACCTGAGAGTAGGGAACAGTGGAATGTTGGCATTGGGGATTCTTTTTCCCGTCCCACGAGCTTATGTTTCAGGTTTAAGCTTGAGAATGAAGAGGAAAGGAGCAAAGAAAGATAAGTCAAGCCTTTCAAGGCAGTCAAGTCTCAGCCACAATCACAGAATGAATTAATAGTCTCTCCTCCTGAGAGAATTTCCCACTCCTGGGAATGGATGTATGGGTACCACAAAAGCTAGGAAAATTTTTGAGAGACAAGTATTTCTTACCAGCAAGCCTCCAGAGTTGGTGAGGCCCATTCATTTTGATGTCCATCACAACAAAAAAAATACTTGTTTCATCCTTTTTGAGGAAGCAGCATAAAACTCACAGACAAAACCAACACTAATAAGACTTTATAATGCACTAGAGGTGAAAGTTTGGCATACCAAATAAGTAGTACATATTAGGCAAGGTAAAAAATGGAGCCACACTCCCAAGAAGTCCAAGGTTTTTATGTGGCCTTTAAGCTTTTTCATGTAAAACGGAGAAAGGAAGCTCTTTTTTAAGGCTTTGCAAGTTTCAGTTTTCATGAAGCCAAATTGAGATAAATCTGGAAATTTATATAATTTTAAAAGACCACTTACTAAAATGTTCCTGTCATTCACAGTAATATGGAGTGAGTCAACTTGTTCCACACAGTGACCTTAACTTTCCCCATATTCCAGCAGATTTTCTACAACCCCAGGAGTGCAGGTACAGTCCTGTGTGTTGTTGCCGTTCTGCCCCAGCACTCTGGTTGATGGGAAATTCCTGCTTGCTGAATACTGTGTCTGTTAATTCTTTGTGTAAGAGTTAGAGGCACACACTGTCTAGTCTCTTGTACAGAACCAATGAAGTATGGTTTTATTTGTATTTGCAGAGACAACAAAATCAAAGATAGCAACTTGGTGGCTCTGACTGAGATAGTAATTAAGATAAAATGATGATGTTACTAGCATATCTTATGAAGCCTGAAGGAATTAGCATATCTTCCAGGAAACTGAATTGGAAAAGAGATATCCTTTAAGAGTGAACATGAAAATATTGTATTTTTACCAAGTATGATGGAGAACTGATACATCTCTCCTGTGTTTGGGTAGGTAAGAGGGGGGAGTGAGTTAAGAGGAGCTGAGAAGAGTGTTTGCAGGGCAACTGGGAAATGAATTAATTCACTGAACCTATTTTCCTAACAAGCTTTTTATAAAAATTGGGTATTTCTGTTGTTGTCCAAAATTTTTAATACATCTCTTCATTTTAAGCCATTCAGTTTTATGGATAGGCACTAACTACAAGAAGAAATAATAGTCCAAATTGTCCTTGGAGCCACTAACTGTACCTTTCTCTCTATTCCCTAAGAAGATGCCCTGGATTTAAAGACTATGTATTAGCACAAGTAATTGAAAAAACAGCTTATTTTCTGACACTGACATTCCTTTCTTTCAGCTTGTCCAGAAGGCTGGCAGCCCATCTCCTTCCCGTCGCTGGTATCCCACCAGCTTCCCTGGGAGTTCAGCACTGCATTTGGCCTGTTCTGCCAGTCTTTCTGGACCCCTCATCTCTAAGCTGCAACATCTCCATCCACAAGAATTCAGGTAAGAGCTGAAGTAATTTGACACTGCTAAAGTTTCAAGCCTCACTTGTCAGTTTTAGCCATTTGTCTTCAGGTGTGTTTTGCTGGATGCTGGTTTAACTTTTGGTTTTGCAATATGGTGTTTGTAGAGTATATTTTAAGATTCCAGTGGAATAAAAGAACAGAAGGGAGCAGAGCTGCTGAGGAACAGGCGCTTTGTGGCTAAGAAGCAATTTCCTTGTTATTTGAAAAGGTCTGCTTGGAATGGCTATGGGAGAGCTTACAGACAAATGACTGTGCCTGTTTTTTATGTGATAATTTCTGATGAGGAGGCCTTGGGGTCAGGGGTTTTCCTCCTGTCTACGTGGTTGTTTCACAGGTGGTCTATGAGAAGTCCACAGAAACATGCCCCAGCAGCATGTTAAGATTTTAGGTGTGTGTAGATTCATGATATTGGAAATGTTCTGGAGAGAAGAGCCAGAGGAGTTTTGTTGCAGGCCCACTAGACAGGAAGAGCAATGTCTGGTTTGAGACCAGAAAGACACAAGACACCATCAGTGGGTTGATTCCTTTCATTATCCCACTTCTCTCCTCCTTCTCCCAGTTTGATACCATTTTGACCCAGAGAAACTTCCTGTGAAAGTGACTGTAAAAAGCTGCCAAAAATGTTTTATTTGGGAAGAGGAATATATTCTGAGACTGCAAAAGAAAAACGGTACCTCATCAACAGTACCCAAGGACATGGCATCCTGTGGTGGGCTGACCCTGGCTGGATGCCAGGGGCCCACCAAAGCTGCTCTATCACTCCCCCTCAAACTGGACAGGGGAGGGAAAATATAGCAGAAGGTTCATGAGTTAAGGGCAGGGAGGGATCACTCATTGAATACTGTCACAGGCAAAACAGACTGAACTTGGGGATTTCAGATGAATTTATTACTACCAAAACCAGAGCAGGATAATGAGAAATAAAATAAATCTTAAAATCACCTTGCCCCCATCCTGTCCTCCTTCCTGAACTCTATTTCCTCACCCTCAGCAGTGCAGGGAGACAGGGAATGGAGGCTACGACCAGTTCATCACAGATTGGTTTTGCTCCTGCTTCCTTCTCAGGCAGGAGAGTTCTTTCCTTCTCCAGTGTGGGGTCCCTCCCATGGGAGACAGTTCTCCATGAACTTCTCCAACACGAGTCTTTCCCACAGGCCACATTTCTTCACAAATTGCTGCATCATGGGTCACTTTTCCATGGGGGGCATTCCTTTTAAGGACAGGCTGCTCCCCCACAGGTTCACATGTCCTACCAGGAGATCTGCTCCAGCATGGGCTCCTCTCTTCACAGGTCTGCAGGTCCCTGACAGGACCCTGCCCAGCACAGGTCTCCCCGAGGGTCACAGCCTCCTCTTGGGCTGCAGGTGGATCTCTGCATCCTTCCATGGGTTGCAGGGGCAGAGCTGCCTCACCATGGTCTGCATCATGGGCTGCAAGGGAATCAGCTCTGGTGTCTGGAGAACCTCTTCCCCCTCTTTCTCCACTCACCTTGGTGTCTGCAGGGCTGTTCTTCTCACATGTGCTCACCCTGCTCTTCTCTGGCTGCAATTACAACTCTGCAATAACTTTTTCCCTCTTCTTAAATCTGTTTTCACAGATAGTTACCCCTATCTCTGATTGGCCCAGCCATGGCCAGTGGTGGGTCCATCTTGGAGCCACCAGAGATTGGCTGTGTCAGACGTGGAGGAAGCTTCTGGCAGCTTCTTACAGAAGCCACCCCTGTAGACCTCTGCTACCAAAACCTGGCCACTCAAACCCAATACACATCCTTTACTGTAGCTGCTGCGGGTTTGATTCCCAAATCTCTCACAGGATGCATCAATTACTATTTCTGGCAGTTACACTTTCCAGTCTGAATCATATATTTGCACCTCTGAGGTCTCACTGGGCAATCAGATGGAAAAGCATTGATGCATTAGCAACAGTAGTAAATCATGGGATTGAAAAACTCTGGCTCATTTAGAGAAAAACAACTGCTTATAGATAAAATAGGCCAGCCTGAAAACAAAATGTGAGACCAAACTACCAGAATAAGTGGTATGCCTCAAATTATTTATTCAGACACTCCTAGCAAGTTGCTCCAGCTCCCATTCTTGTTAACTTGCCCCTAATACGATCCTTTTGCTCTCTAAAGCTTTCTGAGGAGGGGCATGGAGGTGCTGAGCTCTTCTCTCTGGTACCCAGTGACAGGTCATGTGGGAATGGATCAAGGCTGTGGCAGAGGAGGTTTAGATTGGACAATAGGAAGCATTTCTTTACTGAAAGAGTGTTCAAGCACTGGAGCAGTCTTCCTAGAGAGGTGCTCAATGTCCCAAGCCTGTCAGTGTTTAAGAGACAGTCAGACAATGCCCTTAGTAATGAGATTTAACTCTGGTTAGCTCTGAAGCTGTCAGACAGTTGAACTAGATCATTTTAGGTCACTTCCAACTGAAACAGTCTATTCTAGTCGAGTCTATTCTATTCCTTATCAGTTAGCAGTAACACAGTTTTACATGGAAATGGGCACAAACCAGAATTTGAGATGTGAGTATTGCTGGGTTGTTCGATCATTCAAAAGAGATGTGGAAAACACTTCTGCTTATTCCTGTAGAGAGGGCATCAAGTCCCTTTGGCTCTGAGCATTCTTGATGCAAAAGTTGGTGTAGGTCTTCAATCTGGACTTTGTGACCTATTCAAGAGCAGTCAGGGGTGTGAGAAACTACGTAACTCAGAACAAGGGATCATCCTTTTTGCTACCTATCTAAACTGCAGACAAGCAGTACCATTTGTCCAGTGAGCAAAAGGTTTTCCGAGGTGATGAAAATCTTTGGCAACCCAACTTTCCAGCTGAAAACATCCAGTTCCCAGGAAGCCTTCACTGAGGTGTTGAGATCATTCATGTAGTAGGCAGTTTGTTACCTGTAATCTGCATTAATCCAGAGCCCTGGAACTGGACAGCAGCAATACTGAAGGTGTTGTGAAGTCTTCTAAGTACTGAGAAGAGACTAAGCCAAAGTTGCAAATCTCTACGGATTGGAGTGGAGAGGAGTGGCAGCAATAAGGTCATGATGACAATCCCTGAAGCATGCTGCAGCACAGAGGAGCTGTGTCAGAGAGGCTGTTGCCATGACATTTCTTTGGATAAACATCTGGAGTCCTTGGGCCTACTGACGTCGTGCTGCTCCAAGAGCCAAAAACTCTCTTGCTACTTTAATTGAAACGCTATTGCTTAAAGAGCATTCAGCCCCATCTCAGCTGTGAAACCACTGCCTTGAATGAGTGTAGCATCTCCAAGAGGAGGCGTCCCTCAAATGAGATTCAGTCACGTTTAGAAAAGAAAAATGGTCTTGTAGTTTAATCTGAAATGAAGACCCTTGCCCTTGGCTTCTAGAAACCGTAATTTTGTCCTCTGGCAGGTCACTTTGGAACAGCCTGATTTTAGTGGCACATAACCAAAACAACTGCCTTGGCCCCTAGACTGTGGGTGTGGGTAAGAGGCAGAATATGTTACGCAGTACACAGAGGGAAGGGCACGAGACTGACTCTATGAACCTGCCTTTTATGTTGCTTTGCAGCCTAAGTTAAAAAACAAGAACAAGAAAACAAAGCATCCATTGATTTCAGCTCCAGCCTCCAGAAGCGTACAACCTTGTTTTTCTGTGCTGTTTATCTCTTGGAACATCAGCTCTAAAATGACCTGTCCCAAGTTTACAAGTGCTTGACGTCTCTGAAAACTGCCTTCTGGGGATCAGGAGTCAAACAGTAATGCACATTTTATACAACACACTTAGTCTTGATCTTAAATGAGATTATGAGGCCAAATTAATAGCTGCTAATTAGAGTCTATTAATAACCTTAGTGGTGTATGTCATACAAGTTTTAACAGGGTTTTCTGAGAAGGACATGGTTCTGCCAGTACCACATGTGAACTGCAAATCAGAGCTGCCTGTCCCATTGGTGTTCAAGCAAGAGGAAAGATTTTTGTATGCTCTAAGTGGATTTAATTCAGGTGTATTGGAGAAAAAGCTGAAGAGTAGAAAAGACCATCCATCATTAGAAGAGCAGTTTATCTTTCTCCTAAAATGCTTTCTTAATTCAAAAGTACTTTCACACAGAGAGTTCTGTGTTTCCATTACACCTTTGCTATGTGTCTTTGATTTTATCAGCTTGCCTCTAATTTCTCTGTCAGGGTTTGGTAAGCTGTTGACTGTTCATTTAACTCAACAGCTTTGAAAACAATTTTGAATATTGTGTATGAGTCACTGTACTGAAGGGAAGAGGATGAAAAGGAATAAGTGTGGAGAGAAAAGGAGCTGTTAAATGTGAAAAGGGAGACAGATGTACCAATATAGATGCAGCTACCCAGGTGCTTCTCCTAGAATAGGAGATCAGTGCTCAGGGGTCTGCAAAGACAGAGGTCGGTAGAGTCTGCTTTGTCACATGTGAGTGTAACAAAATTGTTTATGGGAACATCTGGATTTGGCAGCAGTCTTCTTGTCATTAAAGAAAATTGGTCTGATCCATAACATAATTTTCAAGAAAAGGAAGAGGACAGATTCCCCAATAGTCAGCAAGTCTTGCTCACAAGCCCCCACAACTGGAGTGTTCCAAAAACTGGAACTCTGGGGCGGTTTTCTGGACACTGTTATCCCAACAAAAACCATGGATTAAGAAGTAAACTTACGTAGCAGAAAGCAGCTCAGCTTGTGCTGTGAGTTAAATCAGCTGATCATAGTGATCCTTTTAAGTTCCTTGAGGCTCTTGGATTTTGTTTATCTGTACAAGCTGCATCAATGTGTTTTTCTGGTTGCAAAATGTCTGCTGTCTTCAAGTACTGTTGCCCTGGTTTTTGCTAAAGCCTTCTGTTTTAACTTTGGAGTCGGAATTCTTTCTCACACAGTTTCATGTAAATAATAGCCAATGTTTACTTAACAGTATTTTCTGTTTTTCATTCCTTTTGTGATAAGAGAACTTTGATGAGCATCTTTTTTCTCCAGTGGGATTGAGAAGGAAGTGACATGTCCTCCAATCCCTTGTGGAGTTGGGAATTGTATAAGACGTGACATATATAAATAAAGTTGCCTTTTCCCTCCTTTCTGCTGAACCTAGCAGGTGTGAGAGCGTCTTTATTGTGTTTTCCCAGACACAAAGTACGATGAAAAATTCCATTCTAACTTCTAAACTCATAGGTAAAGATTTCTTTCTTAATTGCAGAAAAGGTAGAGATGACTACTGCTACTAAACAATAAGTATTAATGTATGTTTGAGGTAGAAGGATTACACTTGTTTCCAGGACCTTGAGAGATCAATGGGAAAAAGAAGTTTAAAGACAGATGACAAGATGGAAGCAAAGCTAATTGCCAGAAGCAGTTAAACTAGGCTAAAGATGGCCGTTGTTGAAATTCTTATCCCAAGGAAATTTCACCCCAGGGAAACCTTAGTCCTTAGTACGTTTTTAAGGGGAGAAACCTCAAGGGAGGAGTTCATGGAACAATTTGGGAATCTTAATTCTAGTGAACTGCCAGGACCAGATGGTGTTCATCTCAAGCTGTGAGGGATCTCAGCTCCAGAACTGGAAAGTTTCTGACAAACACATGCAACATATTCCTTAAAATAGGAGTTCTTCCTGGTTGCTGTTAAAGTGTCACCAGGGAGCATCACTTTCAAAATGCACTGAAGAGCAACCTTAGGAGTTGCAGGTGAATGCGCGATAACCTACATAGAGGTGGGAAGCATTTCAGGCCAGTCAAAACGAAAACATATGCTTAGAGAAACAGAATTACATCATCTGACCAACAATACAGTTTCTGCTGAAAGTCCTCAGCTGGTCTTAATTTGAAGGTTTTATTTAAAATATTGGGGAGAAAAGCCTGGCATGTATCATCCAGGTTTTTAGGAGGTTTTTGTGATGTTTTTAACATAAAGTCCTTTTTTCTCATTAGACTGGTAATTTTTTATTCTGAATTAAACATTGGCTAGGCATCAAATGTTTTAAGTCCTGGCTGTTTTTTGAATTGTAGATCACCTAGCAGAGGCATGCAAAGATCTGTGCTGGGATTGCTCTTGACCAATATTTTTGGTGATTTTAAGGCTGAGTTGAACATGTAGTCATTACATATCACTATCCCTGTTAGTAAAAACTAGAGGAGCTTACAAAATGTAGAAAGTCTTACTTCATTCCTTCTACATTTTTTCACTTCAGTGAACAAAATCATAGGTAAAATTTAACTTGTACACATACAGAATCACATACAATAGGGAGAAAAAATTTTTTTCAGAAATGGCAACAAAAAACAAGGACGCTTTTATTCAGAAGCAGAGATTTAGGAGTGGCTATTGACAGTGGTTCAGCTTGCTTCACCCAGGCAAAAAAGAGCAATGAGAAAGTCTTGCTTCAGGTCCCCACGAAATGAAAGCTATAGTCACAAGCAGCAGCAATTTGAATATCCTTAAAATAAATGAAAGGAAATAATTTTGCAGAATTTATGCTAACAGCATATCATAAAAAGTAAGGTTTGCAAGACCTGAAGGATTAGATCATTCTGTTACCATAAACAGTTTTGCAGCAGATAAGTTATATGACCAATGTCAGACATCAAATTCTGGGTTATAAACTGCACTTCTGTGAAGTGAAAGGAAGAAAAATACCTTCCACAGAATGGTACAATAAGAGAGGTATAATTTTAGTTGGACAGAGCTTATCTTCCTCTGATGTAGAAGAGTGACCTGAACTGGTGAGTTAATATGCAACTTTGCTGTTGAATTCTGATGACCCGTCTTAGACTTTTATATTTCTGAGGAAGGCAATGCCTGTCTGTGAGCTTGCATTGCTTGCATGTGTTTCCCCATTAGACACTGGTATTTTATGGAGAATGAAACTCCAAATAAAGTCAAACGAAATGGATGGCAATTTGAAATGTTGTCTGCCTTCTTTGTCCTTTTTCTATTATGTATGGTTAAAAAAAAATAATTACATTTTATGCTTTATGGCAATGATTTACAATGTAAATGTAGCCCACTCTGCTAAGTGTTTTCATTGAGGTCCCAAAAGTAAGCTGTAGTTACTTCAGAGTCTGAAGGTCAATTTCAGCATCATAGTTCCACAATTTTCCAAGATAGAGAATTGTATTTTAATATGTAATAGAGAATGTAAAAGTGGAGAAATTGTTTTTTAAAATTAAGCTGGAAAAAAAAAAGAGAATAATTTATTTCAAACACAAAAGTCACTGATGTAAGTGCTATTTGCTATTGGGGGTCTGATTGCCTTTTTACTCAAGGTAATCTCACTTCCCACTAGACTTCAAGAAGGATCTTTTATTTTTTTTTTCTTTATTTCTTGAGAGAGAATTATAAGACATTTCATGCCAGAATAGACTACTGATGTAGTAACACATGTAGTGCTTAGTTAACACATGGTAACAGATATGTAACAGTTACTATCATTTTTCTGATATTGAATTATAACTGCTGAGATCTGATAAAGACCTACTGAAACCAAATCTTTAAACAGCAGATATAATTGCTGAAAGCACTTACGAGGTTTACAAACATGTGATGTGTTACTATACAAACATTGTTTGGTAATTAGTCTTAGCTTAAAGTCACCTTTCAGAACTCTGCAACATCTCCATGCGTTTTTATATATATGTATATGTATGATGTATATACATTATATATGCACATGTATATGTACATGACAATACACATTGTAAATACCACCACACATAGTTTAAAGAAGGGACTAGCAGGGGGGCTTACCTTTGAGATTTTAGGACGGAAAGAGTCACACTTTGAAGGAGAAATTCAAGCAAAATTCTTTGCATCAGGGACATGTATATTCTGAACCTATACATGCAGTCTGTTCTCTCTCTCAAGAAGTGCCATTTTTCCATAAAAGCAGTTGAGGACCAAAAACTCCACAACAAAACTACAAACTATTAGTTACTATTCGTTACAAGTTAGGTGCTAGATGTGAACAGCTCCTGGATTGTTCTGTCTGGATATGTAGGAACACAGTGGTCTGAGGCAGCAGGAGTCCCTGATGTGATCATGCATTAGCAAGTCTCTTGATGTCTGGGAAGAATAGCTAAGTAGTGAACAGAGACATAATTGTGCTTGATTTTTTTTTTTTCCCAAAAGCTTTACCTTCTAGAGATGAAAATCTCTTTCTCTATGCTGACCTAACACAGTAAGAAATCCTTAATATTCAGTCGCTTACCTGTCTAGGTGGCTAAATTAGAAAGCTCTGTGAATAAATCATGTACTATGTTTAGAACATGTCTGTCTGTCATGATCAAAAGTGTTGTGATAAAGATAATGGATTACTCCTCTTCACTTGCTGTAATCACTAGGAGCATCAGCAGCCACAGGACCTGATGTGACCAGTACAAAGGCAAGCCCTGACGTAGTTGTGACTCCGCAAGGCTGATTTTCAGGCTTTGAGGAGTAGTCCGTGTGGAGCAGTAGGTCTGAGGTCCTTGTTTTGTTTTGAAATCCACTCTGAAGTGCTCAGCATAGCTGACAAACGGGCTCACACAAACTGGGTGTGGTTCACCAGGGTTTGGGAAGAACAACTGCAAAGATCTCATGGAAAAGTTTTTTTGGAGCGCTGAGTATCTATGAGCCAGTAAATTATTTTGGCTAGTTTGTTGGTGCCAAGGGTTAGTTCAAGTGATGTGCAGCCAGAGGCAAGAAAACCTTGCTTGCCATAGTTGAAAATGCCATGACTGGGGTTTTTTTTACTGATACTTTCTCTGGAAGGCAGCACGGTATTGTTGCTCCACTTTACTTTTTCCTCTGGATCTCAGTCAGTTTGGGGGCAGAGAAGAAGCAAGAAAATGAGAAAGGATAAGCAGAATGCAAGAAACAAGTCAGGTATTTAATACATAGCCAGGTTTATACCAGGAAAAGGGAGAGAGCCAAGTCATATACGTATGGCTCTGGATTCCTTCCAGGGGTTTCTGAAGACCAGGAATGCTGTTGTTCACTGACACAGCTGGGCCTCTGCCAGGGAAGGGGGCAGGCGGAGGAGGGCGTGTGTGTGTTTGTCTTTCCCTCCTCAGTATGAAATATGTCTCCTTTCCTCTGCCATTGGCACTGCTTGCAACCGTGTCTGTTTGCAAAATTACCATCTCCCCTGTGGAATGACGAGGTTGTTTGAATCCCAAGTTTGAAGGGATGGGCTGCTGCAAAACAGTTATTTTTGTTTTGCTTTGTGTTTTGATAAGGTTTGTCTTTATGGTGCCCTTAAGTGTTCTAAATACGTCTTTTGTTCCTGTAATGGCAACGTCTGAAATGTTCCCTACTAATTTTCATTTGCATACGGCTAGAGAGTATTTTTGATTTCCTTCATTTGGTAGCCTTTAGAAGCATCTGATCTGCACTCAAGCACTAAAAGCTTTTCAAAAATGTAATGTCATCCTACAAATAGCCCATAATAACTGTAGTGACTGTTTAAAACATAATAGTTTACATTACATTGAATAACTTATGAAAAGTAACAGGTTCCTTTTGATTTGCCACTGCTATGCCCACAGTCAGGTTTTCTAAGGACAGGTGTGTATAAATATATATAATAGCTACATACAAATACACATTTCAGCATTAATTTTAGAAAAATGAAACATTTACAGCATTTGAGAAAAAACCCAGGCTTTTTGACACATAAAGCCTTCTCCAGAAAAGCTGGTATTTTTGAAACTACCTTCTCATTGCTTCCCAGAGGTCTTTAAGTCCTCTCAGTGTTCCGGGCACGGGAGTAGTGGTCTACAAACAGTGGGATAAGGGCCAGGAAGTCTTGCATCTGCCACTGTTTCAATGAGCACTTGTTGTGTGTGTGTCGCACTTTATGCCACATCAGTTGGCAAAGGGAAAATTTTTGCTTGCAACAGTTTGCTGTGTGCAGTTCAAACAGCTCATCTTCCACTGCTGACCTGCGCTGGATGGGCTCACATGTGCTCAGTGGCACACCTTTTCTCCAACTCACACACGTGTTCTTTCCAGCACTCGCCACCTACGGCCTGGATTAAGCCCCTAAAGACAGGCACGGGCAGGCAGCAGTGTGTTGACTGGTTGGGATCCAGGGGCCATTCCTCGTGGAAAGCAATGCTTCATCAGGCTCCCCTGTGCCTTTCGGGAACACACGCCTTGTGGTGCACGTTGAGTCAACATGTGGCTTATGTTGAGTCTAGTCTTGTCTCCACTCCCAATCCCCTGCGTGACTCTGTGTGAGGAAGGTAACACACACAGCGGATTGGGAGTGGAGACAGGACTAGACTGTGTGTGAGGAAGGTGAAGGCCTTCTGCCTTTGCTCAGGTATCAACGCAATGCTCAGAAAATGGGAGCAAATACTTCTAACAATATCCCTGTGGCACTGCATCTTCCCTCAGGCAGAAATGTCTTGCCTCACATATGGGCTAGGGGAGCCTGTAGAAATTCAAGGTTGCCTAGATATTAACCACTTCAGGGGAATCAGGCTCATGGCCAGAAAGAGAATCTGGATCTGCCTGAACAACGTCCATAAGAAAATCAGTCTGGATGAAGTAGCATTACTGCTCTTGCCCAGACACAATCAGGAGTGCTCAGAGAAGCTGGCTGGTTGCTTTTCTGCCTGCTTTTACACCCAATAAAAAGAACCTCTTTCAGTAGCAGTTTCCTACAAGGGTAGTGAGTACATTGTTCCTGTTCTGTAATAATGAAGTGGAATAGGCCGTATCTGGATGGTCTTAATACATACACACACACCAAAAGCAAAACCAAAGTTAATGAGAGCACTGTGTTGAATGGAGATCTGAGCTGCTCTAGGCCCCCCAGTGAAATGCAAGCTGAACTTAATGTGATGAAATCTGCCTCAAAATCTCTGCAGAAACCCTTCTAGAGTGTTTTAGCAAATGGGGGAGAGATGGCTGAGATTACTAATGCCACTGTGGCCAGCAAATTTTTTCTGGCCAGACTGCACTGCAGAAGCTTGTCTCATTCCTTGCTGCTCAAGTGACTGATTTGACATTCAGCAACTCTTTGAAAGGAGGAAAGCTTAGAAATGGTGATTCCTGACAAGAGCTAAGCAGGATGATGAACAGCACTAGCAGATATATGAAAAACACCAGGAAAATTGTTTTCGTGACTTTTTAGGTCTTTGAGAAGTATTCCCATACCCATGCTCCGTTCTGTGTGTTTACCTTGCTATATTGGAGGCACACCTGCTTGCATCAGCTCCGTGGCATGGGTCCAACTGTGGCATGGAAGCAGTGCTGCTCCTCTGTGAGCAAGGACAGCTGCTCCTGCAATCAGCCATACCTGGTCATTAGTGAGCAATTTTGTAGCCGTAACCATAAGGCACTGAAATTTACTTAGTGACAGCAATGTTTAATTTTATGTAGGATTGCTTCAGAGCTGGAAGTTCTGTGGTGCTTACTAGAACAGGGGTGATACGTGTTTCCAAAGAGGAGCACCTAGTGTGACACCAGAGAGTTAAAAGGCATAGAAGAAAGGGGAAGTAGGAGAGGAAAGAACGGGTATGAAGAAAAGCACTTTGAGTTTATTCCCTGTATTACAGGCAAAGTTCATAAAATATTCAGCACTTGAACTCTGAGTATGTGGTCAGAATTTCCTCTCACTTCTGAATGACCTGCTGCACAAACATTGACTTGTTGACGTGTAAGAGGTGCCTTCAAACAGGATATTATTCAGCACTCTAAAATAATCTAAAACTCATTTGAAATAGCCAGGTTAATCCCCATCACCTGTGAGTGGGGAATAAAAAATAAATTATTCACAACCCATTACTTCCCTAGTAAAGCACCACAGATTTCTGCAACTGTTAATGTGGCTGGAATTAATTAAAGTGCTGTGCATTCTTTTAGAGTCTTAAAGTATTTTTAAGTTTGGGTTTAAACATGGACAGTTGCATACTTTCCCCAATGTGAATTCACAGTATGTGTTTTAAGGTGTTTTGGACCAATTAAGACTTGTTTAGAAAATAAACCTGTTAAAGGCAGAAAGGAGAAATATTTCCATTTAAAGAAGAGGGTTTGGTTACAAGGGCTTTGCTTTTAGCTTTAATCATACCAAGTGGGCTGGCAAGAATGATGAGATGTGGATAGATACACAAAGCTTACTGGAAAGAAACAATTGCATCTGGTGAGTTTATATGAGATAAAAGCAACATGGGTCATAGCTGTAGAGTACTAAAATCTTTCTCTTGTGAAGAAATATTGATTGGACTTTTTAAATTTAAATCCTAATTATTTATCCTTGGAGAAATGGCTAACAGAAATGTGCTATGGAGCAAACCAGCTATCCCCCTGTATTCTCCCTGCACTGTCGTCATGGCTGGATCACCACAGCCAGGTTTTCCACCTGCCAACAGTAAGTGCCTCTTCCTGTAACCTACATAAACCTTTTAAAAGATATGTCCTCCCAACCTGTTTTTCCGTGTTTTTACAGTTTGTTGGAGGAAGACAGCCCAGAAGTGTGCTAGGAAAACATCTTCCTGAATAGGGAAGGCTGGAAGGTCAACTACTTCCCCCCACAAAAAAATGGGTGGAGAGGTGGGGGTAAACAATTTGCTATAGAGTTAGAGGCAGTAGAAGTTCACATTTTTATTTATGTTGAGATTTCACCCTGTTTATGGAGGTGACTGCACAAGCTAATTGACCCCTCTGGAAGCCTTCTGGAGATCATACATCCTTGACAGTTTCAAGCCTTTTTTTGGGCATATTCCCTAGCAAGGTGGATTTCACAGTTACTCAGAAGGTCTTAGTGAAATCATCCTTTTGTCATGAGGGGAAAATACTTCCCAGGCAGCATTCTGAGGCTGCCAGGTCTACTACTGGCTTTTCTCCACCATTCCCGACCTCACTGCTTCCATCTGTTCTCCAAAATGCGCTTTTGAGAGGTGAAAGGGGATACTTTTGTCTGTGTGTTTTGCTGACAGTGATCACAGTAACAGCTAATCCCACAGCATTTAAAACATGATGATTTCAGTTGTACATTCAACAGCCTTCAAAGACAATATTCAAATACTTCTTTTGCCAATTCAAAGAATATAAATTCTTGCCAGACAGCTTTGGAATCAGGTGTGTAATGTGCTGGATCTGAAAACAAAGCATTTTGTTTTCAGCCCAGTCAGCCAACAAAGCTGTGCAGAGGTTTTCCGGTCCTTCATACCTCTAAAGCACATTGCACTGAGCTAGCAACTGGCCTTGGAGAAGGAAGGACCGAAACCCAAGAGCAGAGACTGACACTTTACCTGACCCTGACTCAGTGGAGCAGCTAGCACTGGCTAGCCAATACCTGCAAATGTGTTCCTCTGGAGCCACCTTCTTGTTTCATGTGTCTCATAAGATTATAACCACACCTAAACTAAACTTCAGCAATTTAGGATTTTTGGAATCACATTTGATCCACTCTTTTACCCTACAAAACCCTATTGCTGTTAATGCTGGAGAGATGTTAGCAGTTGTCCGAGTGAGAGCTCTTGCTTGTTTTCTTATTTATTCCTGATCATCTTGGCTTCCTTTGGTTTGTTTTGAGAGGGCAGAGGAAAGTAATGCTCACAGGCACCAGAGCACCTCAGTTTGTGGAAGGCTGAATCATTTCCATGACTTGGAGGAGCACAAATGAGGAGGATTGCTATGGGGAGAGGGGTTCTGGCCAGGTAGCCCATGTGCTACCAGAATAGACTGCAGACAGCAAGAAGACAAGAGAGAGTAGTGGTCAGTGCCACGAATGTTGGCCTTCCCAGAGGGAGAGTAGTGAATGGAGTGAAAGGGAGAAGTGGTGTGTTTTGTGATGGTGGGAGAGGGAGGATGCAGGTGAGCATAGAGGTAGTGGCAAGGTGGGGTAAGCAAGGGAAAGGAATGAGAGGCAGGATTGTTTGATCAAGAATAGGTGGCTTTCATTGAAATTCTTTGTCTTTTAGTTCTATTAGAGCCAAGTCTTCCTAGTGATTTTCTCCTTGAAATTATCCATTAGAATCCATTAGAATTCCCTAAGGAAGATACCTCACAGAGACACCAAGGCTTCCTGAGTAGTGACACTGACCTGCCAGAACTCCTACCTTCCGCAGACTTTCCCTCAGTGTGCTGGTCAGCTTCTGCCATGGACCTTACTTCAGAAAGACTTGATCCTTTTGAATGTGTCAAACAAACAAAAAAAAGTCCTAGATAGCACAATCAGTTATTGATTCCCCTGGATCCATACTGTTTTTCTGTAATACATTGTGGTGTTGCCCATAATATAAAACTGAAAAGTGAGTCTTGGTCTCTCAGTGTCTTGGCTCAGTCACTTGACCACAAACAGTCGCTCTTGCATCAGTCTGTGCTGACGGCTTCCATGCAGGCAAAGTCCTTTCAACAGATACAACAACTTCAGGAGCTGAGTTTTAGCTCCTGTCTCCCGCTAACAAACCGTGGCTAGAAGAAGGGCACAGTGTGCTGGGTCTGTGCACAGCTGGAGTTATAAGCAGCATAAACGATAAGTGATACAGATGGATTAAAGTGAAGTTTGCCCTCATCTTACGGTGCAGTGCTCAAACACATCTTAACTAGATCTTGGGGTGCCTGTTTGTATTCTCACAGCTTCTGCCTCAGGGTCCTCCAGAAACTCAGCACTATTTGTGCCACTTCTGTCTGGGTGTTATAAATAACACTGTTCTGGGACCTCTTTGGCTTTGGCACCTTCTTGAAATTTTCTTTAATTTTATATTCCTAACAGATTAGCGTCGCCATTGCTTTTAACCATGCTTCCTGAAGGTAAAAATTATTCTTTTATTAGGGCAGCTATCAGGATGACAACATTTTGACAACTTGAAAACTCATCTGTTTGTTAAGGGTTCTTCTAGCACAAACTCATTTTAAAGAGTATGGAGCATGGAGAGAAAAGCAGCCTTGAATTTTCTGTCAGCTGCAAAATCTCATTGCAAAGACGTGGTAACAGCTAAGAGCAACAAGGCTGGGAAGTCCTGAGTGGAGTTTTAACTCTTTGCAGACACCATACTACTGACAATTCCAGATTGCAGCAACTACTTTAAGTGACAGCTATGATGCCACCGTGGCGAATGAAAGCAGATGCATCTGATCATAAAGCCATGTGTCTGCTCCAGGAGGGGGACCACAAAACAGTAGAACTTCTTTCTAAGCATGTTATACTAGAAACAGACATTCAATAAGGGTTTGCTGGTTTGGGTTTTTTTACTTAATTCAAAGCCAGGCATTATCAGTTAACAGCTGTTTTATGAGACTTGATTTAAGGGATTTTTTAATTTCAATATATTGTTCCTGTGCCTGTGTAACTGAAGAGGAGAATGCAATTAATTGACTTTCTAGCATATTTTGGGCTGAGAAACACATAGATAGAAGAAGCATGTGTGTACATGCTTGTATCCGGAAAGTAGATAAGCCATTTCTCAGCTGGATCTGATTAATAATTAAACCCAATTGAATGATAGGGACTGGAGTATATTGCAAACAATCTCCTCCTGACTACAGGTCACTCTGTTCTGATTGGTATGGCACCAGATCTCTGTTGTAAGGACACTAGAATCCATTCAAATGATCAAGTAATGAAACTTCTTTAAATTAATAAAATAAGCATGCTTTTAAAACTACACTCGAGGTGCTTCTGAATGCTGCCACTAAGCCTACAGACTGGGAATCAGGGAATATCTGATAGTTTATTGAAACGTCAAGAAAGGAAGAAGAGAGATGATAAGACAGGAAAAAGCAGGTCCACAGTTGTTTTTGTTAGCCCTTGGGTTGCAAACTATTCAGTGTGTTGTTCTGAAAAAGTTTTCAAGGGAAGAATTGACCTCATTGGTGAACTCTGTGACCCTCAGTGATAATCACAGGGTTGTTGTGAGACAAAACTGTTTGGTTTTTTTTTTTGCAAAACAACACAAATGGTGATGTGTTGCTCCCTGAAGGACGAAGTGTTGATAGAAGCACCTACCTGCCTCACTGGTTAGTGGACCAGTGAGGGAGTTGAGATAACATTCTTGTGTTTAAAACAGGAACTCATGTGGATCTAAAATGACACATTTTACCTTACATAGTTCTTTGGTCTTAAAAGTAAACATGGCCTGCAATTTATAATTTATGGCCATGGTCCAATAAACATTTTACATTATTTATTCCAAACCCCAGGTGCTGAAACAAGACTATTAAAAGGGAGGAGGGAGGCTCATAATTGTTTTTATTTCAGTATTTGCTTTCATTAAATAACACAGGTAGAGTTACAGTGTTAGTAACAATAAAATAGGTAAGCAAATAAAAAAAAGTCACGCCAGCTTTGTCTGTCCCAGGGTTATATATATGTGTGTGTGTGTGTGTGTGTGTGTATGCATGTATGTTTGCAGTGGGTTGACCTTAATTCTATTTTTGATTTAAAAATTTGCTCATCCTGATATCCCCCAAAGGCCAGGATTTCCAAAAAATTAAAGCTACAAGTTTCTGAGTGACTGCAGCTGACCCTGCCTGCAATGAGGAGCAAAAGTAATCAATAGCCTGACACCTGCAAGCTCCATGTACCTGCTACACAAAAACCTCCTTGAGCTGGGAAAAGGCCCTGCAGTGTCCAACCCACTCTTTCATGCTCTTACCATCTGGAGGGTGCTCTCAGTTTCATATTAAGAATGAGAGCCATACCCCACACATCTGCTCCTGAGGATGACCTCTGTAAAACTGAAAGTTTAAAAAAGGAAAATTAAAGTCATCACATTGTTCTGAGTATAGTGTGCCCCTCTTTTGCTTCTACTCCACTGCAATTATGTGGATGAGATTTACCTACTGTAAGCTGCAGCTACTATGCTTCCCATAGTCTGAGGACAATTTAATCATTTATTGGTGTAATGGATCTTAAACAGAGGATTCAGTCTTTTCTTGAAGCTTGGTAACACTGAGCACTTTCATTTTCTGCTTTCAAATGTATGATTACTGCTCAAGTGCTTTTTTTGTGGGAAATTCTTCATTCCTTTTTATGTGATCATAGTACGAAGATCCTGGCCTATCATCAAGTTAATATATGAGAGATATGATTTCAGCTATATAATTTGTGTGGCTGCAGGAAATCATTTTCCTAGGAGTACCAGAGGCAGTTCTAGGCAGCCGTATCTTAAAGCCTACCTGCCCTGTCTAATTTAAAGATAAAGAAAGAAGGCAGTTGATGGCAATTCGCACCTTAAAGCTGGTGCTTCAAAGGACACGGTGAAACCTTTAGTGTCAAAAGTCTCTCAGATCTCATCCCTATGTGTGATATCATGTGTTTATTCTTGAAATATGTTTTACTTTATATGTATAAATATGTGTAAGTTTGTACACATATATTTGCAACAAAGATGTTGAAAAGGATAAAGATTATCAATTTCAGGTAATGAAACTTAAAGAGAACATATCACCCAGCAGTCTTATCATCACCTCAAAGTCAACAATATCTAAAAGAAAACAAAGCAAAATATTGCTAATTTTTCTTGGTCTTGACTCAAAACCTAGCTCTGGAGTTTTTCATCGGCTTCTATTGATAAAAAGTAGTTGTAGCTTTTTATTCATCTAGTAAGTTCTAATTTCTTCATCGTTTTATCTTAAGGGGTAACTGTTAGAGAGCCTCCACCATGCTCATCCTCAGGGAAATGAGATCACTGCAACCTAAACTTCCAGCCTCATTGTGTTCCCAAATGCTGGGTGTTGTGAAATGAGATGAGTACATTTACAGTGCTTTTGAAGGGTGTGCAAATGAAATGAAGAAACAAACGAAGCAGCTGAATGAGTTCAGAGAAACAGCCCTGCTAAAGTGAACCCTAGCCCCAGTCTTGATTCAGTCCTGCTGCTAGGTGGGTCAGGAGCAGGGGCAGTCTGGGCCAGGCAGGACCCCATCACTGCATAAGGCTGTTGCTGCTCTTCTGTGACAAAAGAGCCCAAGTATCTACGCACAGAATGCAGAGCACGCAGCTTCTGCTTAACCTACCCAGCCTAGGATCTGCAGCAATCTAGCCATTCAAACTTTGGCTGAAGAGGCTCCACAAGGAATTAGCGAGGTTGGGTGTGATGCTTGAGCTGGCCGGCTTGCCTGTGACCCATATAAACTGCAGTCTCAGCATTCGTGCAGCACACAAAGCTGGAAATCACTGAATCTGCTTATAATGAATGTAGGCTCTGTCCACACTTGGCAGGTTTCTTCAGCCGGTTAGACTAATAAAAGATATTATCTCTCTCTATGAGTTTTACCTTGCTTATATCCTGAGATTATCACAGCTCTGCCACTTGGAGGTCAGACAGAGTAACTTTTTGAGATTAGGCAAAGCTACAGCGATATCAGAAGAAATAACCTGAGAATTATGTTCTTAAACCAACACAAAGCTTAAGGCCAGGGAGTGGGTAGTTGACAGGGCTTTGCAGTCCCTCAGGGTGCTCTGGTTTCATTTAGTGACACGATGCACTGCCAGAGGCTTTCTACCAGTGAGCTCCTTTGGCATCATGCTATGCAGTGTTTCTTCCTGGGCTGTGTGCTGTGCCTGGTCTTGGGCAGGAGCTGTTGTTTCTTTTATAAAAACCTGCCTGTTTTTGCTGGACTTTGAAGCAAGCTAGTCTTAGAACAATACTGGCATGATCTCTTGAAAGAATTTCTGTGGACTGAGGGGAATTTTGAAAGCTATTGTGTGCATTTGTTGCATGGATTTTACCTCTCTCTGCTTCCTACTTGCTAAATCATAACAAATAGAGGATTGTGTTTCATACTCTTCACTGACTCGGTCATATTTTCAAAAGCTGTTTATTTTTAATATCAACAGATGAAACAACCTGCCTTGCCTTTTCATATCTACAATCCCCCCTCCTCTCCATGTTTGCAAAACACTGCAGCAGCCTAACAAAATACAGTGTGTGGTGTTTCCTGCTGTGACCCAAAATACCTACTCGTGCTCTAGCCCAGCCATGCAGGTTTGCTGCTTTTGGCTATGAGCAGTGAATACTCTATGGCAGTTAACTATTATATTCCATCGACGCACATTATCCTATCCACATTCCCTGCCAAGGCAGTTTCCTCTTGCAAAACTTCCTTTGTCATTTTCCCACATCTTTTCCATACTTTTTTTTTTTGTTTCCTCTTATCCAGTACAATTATCCAGTGTTTTGAAATGCAAAACCAGCCCATTACTTGTAAACATTTCTTTCTTTTTCTCTTCTGGTGCACCGCTGTTGGATTTGATATTTTTAAGTCCTCTCTTCCTATGTTTTATTTGTCATACTTAATTTCTGACACACCGGTAGTTCATGTGTCTTCCAGAGCCATGAGCTGTTTGTGTTATTATCTTGTTCAATACTTTTTTCACTTCTATCTTTGCCCACCTATCTTTAGTAAGAAACAGTGGTTTGCAAGCATTACAGTAACAATCTGGTTTAAATGCACAGCATTATCTGACTTGGAAATGGTTGGATTTCCAGGCATGTTCTTTCATCAGATTTATGTCTCAATATTCTGGTAAAAGTCTTTATAGTACAATGTGTCATATAAATGGCATCCCACTTTTCCATCCCATGCCAATATTTGCTGTCCATTCTAAAAAAAAAAAAAAGAAAAACCAAAATAACAACATAAAAACCCCCAAAGAAAATCAAAACCAGCTGTCAGTGAGCTTATTTCAAATTAGCAGTAGTCAAACCTCATACAGAGCAACAACTTGCAATGTCTGTTATAGGTAGGATATGAAGTTTTTTGCAGGCGTGCTCTCCTTTGAATTGAGTTAGGCAGTGAAATGGGAATTGGTGGCTAAAACCATTTGTCCTGTTATGGTGAGTTGCAGAGGTCTAAGCCATGTTCAGTCCTCTGCATAGGGAGCGGTGTGGGAGGACTGGCCATAGACAGGAGAGCTGGAAGTTACCTGTGTGGAGTGGCACACTTTCTTGAGGTAATCAGACATCGGGTTTCACTGGTGTTTCCCCAATCCTCTCAATTTTAATTTTTTTTTTT
>VYXC01000822.1:810453-831672 GCA_013397175.1 Platysteira castanea
GTTCTTTAGGTTACCAAAACAAAACCTGTCTCAAACTTCTTGTGTTACAAAGCTGCTGGAGTAGAGAGAGTTTATCAAGCATGTGTAATAAGTAAGGGGAGAGGGGGGAGAAGAGTGAGAGAGGCATAATCACAAATACATTCCAAATTTGTATTTGGAATAATATTTTTATTAATACATAAAATGCATAAAATACTCTGAGAAATTTATAGTAAGTGTGCAGATTGAAAAGTCAAACCAACTTATTAGAAAAACTGAAATATTTTGTGAAACATGAGATAGAGTTTGTAAGAGGTGGGAAAGTTAATTTCATACCAATTTTCAATTGATTGCAGAGCTATGGTGTTTAAAAAGTCTGTAGATGCAGGTCAAAAAAAAATTATACGGACATTGTGCAGGTCAGAACTGTTTTAGTCATGAATTCTGAGCAGAAAAGAGATCAGATTGTAACACAAAAGCCCTCCACAACTTCAGTTAGGCAAAAAAACCCTGAAATCAACATAAAGGAATGTCTCAGTCCTGGCTATCTTACATCCTGTGTCATTTGCACTGGTGCTAAATCAGAATGAAAATGTGTCAGTTTGGATTATTCTGTCCACTTCTCAGAGCTGCAGCAAGTAACACAGGGTGTTATACACCAGCAGTTTCTACACCAGAATTTCAGATTCATTGCACCTTGCCTGTGAATTGTGCTTAATCTTAGAAATGGGATCCCAGATTCTGGGTCCCTGTTTCCAGAGTGGTGAGGTGCCCTAGGAAATAAAATTGGAACTCCCTGTACATCAGCTTTGTCCTGTTCAGTTACAGGGACCAAGAAAAGAAAAAGTGGGTTTCTTTTGGTGTGTGCTGCAAAGCCCAACTAGACACGCAAGGAAATCGAAGCCCTGCAGTAGCAGAATTCTTGCTGGTTTTACTGGCAGGAGGGGCGCAGGAGGGGCACAAGAGAGGCATGCCATGCCAGCAGCACTGTGCTGTGGGGCCTCACCAAGATCTGAGGTCACTGAGAATTCTGCAGAAAGTCAGCACATTCTCCCCCCTGTACTGTGATGTTTATGTGTGGTGGGGATGAGAGTGTCTGTACATACAGCCTGATATCCTGGGTTTCCTTGCCAGATTTCTAAAGATTTTGTGCTTCAAGGCTTCAAGGGTTTCATTCCAAATTACCTGCCATGTATCTCAGGTCACAATTTGCATTTATTGACAGACTCTTCTTGAGAGAGCTGAGTAGAAACGGGAAGTGACTTGTGAGGACAAGAGTAGTTTCTCCTCACCAGACCCCAGGTCACGAGCAAGGCAGGTCACAGGAGCAGATGCAGGCAGGCGCAGCCTGATCAGCCCTGCCTGCTCCTGAGTGACCAGATAACCAGCCTCCAGCTCCCTCCACTTCTTCCTTTCATCACTCTGCGCTTCCATGGAAAAATAATTTCATACAAATTTTAGAGGAACATCCAGTTAATCAAAACACAGCAGGCTGCCAGCGCAGCCTGAGCAGAACGGTGCTATCGCACACCATGGCACTTTCAATTCTGCTGCTTCATTCTCTTGACAGAGATATTAACAAAAAGAGGAAACAGGCTATTACTGTGACAAAGGCTTTGACAGCACATGGAAAATGGCATGTTAACTCAGCATCAGCCAGGCTCAAGCTTGCTGGAAATAACCACGCTCCACTCATGGCACTCAAACCCTTCCTCACCACTGTGTGGGTGGCTTTGTCTGCTGTGGAGCAGGGCGCATTTTTCCGTGCACTTTTACCCTCGTTTTACCCACCTGAGTACTCAGACATAGTAGCCAAGATCCCTAATTCTAATAGGATGGGATAATAAAAGATCATCTTTAGCCTCCTTTTTTTCAGATCTCAAAACCTCTAAGTTACATCCACTGATGTCTGGAGGAAGCAAATCAAAAGTTACACTCTATTTAATGGATGGGGGGCTCCTATTTAAAGGGGGAGGCAACTTCCGCTGTACGTGTAGAAGCGCTGTCATTTGATTTTATTGCAAGCAGATGTTGGAGTGTGCTTGACTTGGAAAAACCCATGAGGCTCAGAATAGCTACACTAATTGAGGTCATTTGGTAAACTGGGTGGATTTTAATCGATTCAAGATTTAATTCAAGATTGCAACAAACAAGGATCAGTTTTCTCTGGGTCTCTAGGAAAGCTTTGGCCATTGCTCCATTCATTCCTCCCTGTCTGAGACCCACTAATGATCAGTGTTTGGGAGGTTGCTTTGTTTGGGTTAGGATTAGGGTTAGGGTGCTCGCTCTCTGCCAGTTCCAAGCCGTGGGTCACTGCAGCAGTTGCTCACCTTAGTAGCACACCCTGACATAGCTATTGGTCTGTCAAACCCCTGTCATTAAATTGGTCAAAACATGAGCAGTTACAGCTTTGGATGGTACTCTGGCCATTTTTGAGCTATGACTTCAATTGCTGTTGCTGTTCTCTGGAATTTGATATCCAAAATAATTTTCCTGACCTCCTCCCTCACACTCTATTTAGGTCCTGAATTCCTTAAGCCAGGAACTGCCCCTCTGCCCACAGGAATAACTGGGCTCACTGTGTTCCTCATCAGTGTGAATAGTAACACTGAGACCACCTTTGCATAAAGGTGTAGCCTCTTCTGTTACATCTGGTAATATAAATGGGAAAGATGGATAAGCCTTGGGATGTTTACCAAGTCTGACAAAACAACAGTAAAAAAAACCCCCAAAGATTTACAAGGTCATGATCATTGGAGGGTGTCCAACTACCCAATCTTTTTAAGTGATTTTCCTGGAAAATAGAATAAATGTAAGCAACTGGTAAATCTCTTTTTTTCTTTTCCCTTAGTAATTGAAGTTGGTTCAGTTAAGTCAATCCAAGCCCAAGCTGCTGGCCAGACTCCTCTTCCCCTGCCCCTTATTCCTGCTTCTTCCACTGTGCAGGCACTAATGCAGGGACAGATATCTTGAGATCTGGTTCAAGGAGCTGATCTGTCTCAAACTGTATCATTGGCCCCCAGCTGACCCCAGAGTAGCCCCATGCTTATGCTAGCAGAAGTATTTCTGTGTCCATCCAGTGGACCATGCTGGGAAACTGATCCAGCTGAAGAATAAACAGGGAAACATAATGCATTTTTCTCCCAGCTGAACCAGTTTCCTAATCTGATGTGCTGAGCTGCTGAGAAAGTACAGCTAGAGGCAGAACACAGGACAGGGGCAAGAATGAGATCATTAGAGAAAAGGACAAAGTGAACCTGAAGACATGTGGGTTGAGCTGTGTCCTTGGAGCTATAGGCAGATCTAGGCTGCGGGGAAAGTAGGGCACTGCGACAGCTCAGGCTCATCCCGGGACGAGAGGGGACTCTCCCGCAGCAGCTCTGTGAGCAAACTGTGAGCAATCCCTTTGAGAGACCCAGTAATAAATAGTTACATACAAGACCTGCTTGGACACCAGGTCTTCAGAACAGCTCTGGATACAAACAGGGAGGCGGTAATGTCAATAAAGAGATCTAAAAACTCCTTTTCTCCCTGTCATGGCCTGGGAATCGCAGCTGTGGGATTGGGGAATTGGACGTATTAGGACTCCTGCGAGGGGGGAGGCCATGCCGTGGCTCCCAGCTGTGTTCAGACCGTGTCTTTTCTGCTGTCCCCGGGATGTGATGGGGAGCTGCTGTTCCTTGCTTGGCATACAGCTGTTGGTTTCAGTGTGTTTTCTTATGCTGCAAAAGAGATGTGAGAGAGGGGGAATGTGATCAGATAAGGGTTTAGAAAACATAAGGAAGGTGTAGGAACAATCTCTACTACAGATGGGAGCAAATGCTTTGACTGAAAGAGGAGTTTCTATCTGGCATTAAGGTCTGATGTGGTTCCACCACCGCCCCTCTGCCCCCAGGGCTCTGTGGGGCAGCACTGGGCAGCAGTTGTGGGTCTCCTCACAGTCTTGGTTCCCCAAGGACATCCCAAGGTTTCCATCAGCCCTTGCAAGGAACTTGGGCTTGCAGCATTTTTGAAAAAGGAACCAAATGGCTGAAAATTAGCCTTCTTTTGACAGCTGTGCTGGGTGCTGGTGTTGTCCTCTTAATATCAGCCTACTCCACCCCAGCACAACATTCAAGTTAACAATCAGGAAGCTCTAGCTCCATGTTTTGTAAAAAACCAACCAACCAACCAACCAACCAACCAACCAACCAACCAACCAACCAATCAACCAAAACTTTTGAAGTTTTTTTTTGGAATGTCACTCCTAAGAAAAAAAAAGTTTAACTCCGAGGTAGATAGTGTTAATGACTCTAAAATGACAAGAATAACAATGTAGGAGCCCATAAGAGGCATTTTAATGTGAGTGCTTATCTGGAAAGTAAGTCAGGGTATTTTCCCAGACTGGTTAAAATTCAAGACAAAACTAATAGCATTTTCATTTTATCTAGTGTTTACCACAAAAGTAAAATATAGCACAGGCAATATTGACTGTTCAGAAATACAGATGCAGCCATCAATATTAGAAGAAAGATTGGTAAGACACTTCTCCATTCTTGAAAGTGAGCTTTGAGTGGCTGCAAAATTTTTAATGATGTTGACATTCAGATGACACAGTGAAGCTTCAGCACAAATGTCTTCTGGAGATGAATGAAGCTGCTTATGATTCAGAAATATTATTCCAGCATATGATAGGTACTGTTTTCAGACACCACATCAATTACACCTTTTTCATGATAAAGATTTTCCTCACAAGCAAATCATAAAGGTTACACAAACCATCAACCAAAAAAAGTCTTTATATTCTGAAAAAGAAATAATGGTGTCAAATGAAAGAAAAAAAAAGTTTACTGAGGAGTTTTATTTTACTCTGGATGAAAGTTTTGGTTAGCTATAGTAATTTCTCTGCTAGCAAATACATTCTTTCTGCTTTACTACTGACACTTCCTCCCCTATGTTACTTCTCTAACCTTTAACTTCAGACTTTGTATAGTTTTTCTTTCTTCTGTTCCACATTGTTGCAGAAATTGTGTGTCTGTTTGTTTCTGGTTAATAATCCTGTGCCATCTGGAGCATGTTTTGGTTTTTATTTTATGTCTCTTATTCTCTGTTTCCTTATAAAAAAAGACCATTTGCAAGTTAGCCATACAAAACTAAACTCTGAGTGAGTCCAGAGGAGTGCCAAGATGATGATCATAGGGCAGGAGTACCTCTCCTATGCAGACAGGCTAGGAGAGTTGGGGTTGTTAAGTCTGGAGACAAGAAGGTTCTGTCGAGAGCCTATAGCATCTTCCAGTACCTAAAGGGGACACAAAGAGAGATGGAGAGGAATTTTTAGCAAGGTCATGCAGTGCTAGGACAAGGGGGAATGGCTTCAAACTGAAAGAGAGTTAGTTTAGATCAGATATTAGGAAGAAATTCTTTACTGTGAGCATGCTTAGACACTAGAACAGGTTTCCTAGAGAAGCTGTCAATGCACCATCCCTGGAAGTGTTCAAGGCCAAGTTGGATGGGACTTAGAGCAACCTGGTCTAGTGGATGGCATCCCTACCCATGGCAGTGGGGTTGGAACTAGTTGATATTTAAGGTCCCTTCCTACCCAAACAATTCTATGATTCTCATTCTGTGATTCTATTATTTTAAAGTTGTTGAAAGAAATTGCCCTGACAGCACTAAGTGTCCATTGTCCTGCTCTGCTGACTCAGGGTTACCAGCGCAGGAGGGTGTGAGGCTCTTAGAAGAAAAGGGGACACGCTGCTTGCACCCTCCACCCTAGCAGCCACTGCCAGAGGGTTTTGAGATGCTCATTTTAGGTGTGTGGAGTAAAGTTAGTCTCCCAACCTCCAATAAGCACTGTACATGTGGTGTGAATATGGCCATGTTACAGTGGGAAAATGTCACTCCTTCGGATAGTTTGCCAAGATGCAAAGAGGTGTCCAAAATTGCCAGAGTTGGCATCCATGAGAAATCTCGCTTTGAGGTATGCCATGAAAACCTGCACTGAGCCGCCAGCCTATTTGCATACCAGAGAATAAGCAATTAGGGTGCATTTTGTTTTGATTTGTTTTTTTCTGGATATTCTGTTTGGGGTTTTTTTACACAATCATAGCATCTAAAAAAGGGATTGTATGCTGATGGTCAGGGAAGCTGTAATTTACATGATTACTGAAATTACTTATTCAACAGTTACTTATCTCACCAATTCATCATTGTTTAAATTTTAATTCAGTGACAATGTAACCTCTGGAAAACACTGCTTGCATCTATAATTAATAGATTGTTATGCTCTGTAGTTTAAAATTTGATATACTTCCCTCAAACTCTGTGAAGAAGTGTTTCATGTGATCTCTTTCTGAATTCACAACAGATGAAAATGGCCTGCTAGGTTTCATACAAGGAGGTTCATTTGTAGGGAGATGCAGATCCAGTTTGCTGTTTGCTGTCTAACACAATTTAGTCAGAGCAGCACAGCCCTCCCTTTTTCTCCTGACAGCAATTCTCCCTCCAAAATGAGGCTCTGGCAGCCTGCTTTTGTACAAAGTAGACTCAAATGTAATTATGCTGCTATGACAACTTAGTCTTAGAGCACTCGCCGTGCTTTTTCTTCTCATCTTTGTAGTGCTGCTACGAGTAGAAAGTGATTCTGTTTTTTCTTCTTCCAGTATAAATAGAAATACACATCAGTGAAATCCAAGTTGTACTGGTATAAGGTTGGGGGTCAGTCCCAGTGTATTAAACACCTGTCTCTTAAAAATCATGTAATGAAAAGAGGGAGGAAATGTAAAGTACTCAGTCACCCAGCCCTGTCTTAATGAAAGCCATGTTAACCACCCCTGTCCACACATCTGCATGGGGAAGGAAACTTTCTCTATTTGACTATCCACATGGAAAGAGAGCAGCCATGGCCACATCTCTCCCTGCCTCACCTTTCCTCAGGAATAAGCCACATAAATTCTTCAGAGCCCTTGGTTGCAGTGTTTAGTCCTTGCAAGAGTCTTGTCTGTGCTCCCATGCACGCTGCTCCTGGGGCTGGGGTGGGTCACAGCCCGAGTCACTGCCATGTGGGGAGGCCCACAAGGAAAGAAACCAAACCCAGAGAAACTTCTCTGGACACTGCACGGTGCCTCTGAAGGAAGGCAGACTAAGGAGCTGGGCTCTGCATGGGAAGAGCCAGTGAGGAGAAGCTGGCTGGAAGGACCACGCTGGTGACCCAGCTTACTGGAGAGATTGGCTGTTCTGGGGGGAGAACATCACAGGAAATGCTTGATAGCTGAGGAGTGTTTTGTAGAGAGCGGGCACACACTTTCTGTTCCCTCCTGCCTGTGTCCTCATAGGGCTCTGAACCTGACATCTCCTGTGCTGAAAGCAGAACCTCTGCTATAACAGATTTCAGCTTCCCCTTAGACCTTCTCATCCAGCCTTTGAAGCCTGCAGTAGAAAGTGTCTTTCGAGGGTCACCTCAAAATTTGGAGCATGGTGCAGGCACACTAAGGCAAAATGCCTCGGGCCAGGCCTAAGGGAACATGTGGTTTCACCATCAAGATGTCTCCGTTAATTACTACTAAAGCCAGAGGTTTTCCATGTGTTTACCTTCGATGAGTTATGTCCTGCAAAAAATTGTAAGTGTAGCCAACATAACTTAATTTACAGTGACACCCAGGGAGCTGTGGAGAGGCGCCAGAGGTGTGATGGAGAGCATTTTAGTTTCATGTGGCTTCCTGAAGCTCCCTAGAGCACACTGAAAACAGTCCAGCCATTTTTTTCTTTTTATTTAAGGTAAAAAAAATATTCCCTTTCCAGCTGTGAAAGCAACTGCATAGGCCAGAACAGAAGGTGTTTGCGGTAAAAAGACACACAGGCTTATCCAGACTATTTTGATCCCTTTTTTTTTCCTCCCTGAATTCTCCAGGGAGGAGAGGAGCCAGCATCAGAGGACAGGAGAGAGACCTAGGGATTCTATTTTTTTTTTCCTTCTTAGCTGAGCTCTGGAAGAAATAGGAACTTCTATCACTTGATGTCCTCCACTTAGGCTGAGACTGGAGGTCAGAAAAAGACTGTTCCCTGTTGGTGTGGCTGAGACAGTGACCAGACCCAGAGAAGGGCAGGAGGAAGGTCATGCTTCTGAAACAAGCTCTTGTCTAGAAGCCGTGACCCAAACCGTACAAGTCCCTGAAGTCCCATGACCCTCATTCCCATGCCCTTCTTCCTCTCCACCATGCAGTCACCCTGCAGTGGAGATGTAAATCCCCAGCTTCCCCCATCCCAAAGCACCCAGCCAGAAGGTGCCACATCAGAACTGGGGGTAAACAGGGTGAGCACCAGGGTCTTAGAGGAAGCCACCCCTACAGCCACTTAGGGTGCCACAATAAAGCCTCAAACACAAGCTAAGGAAGAGCAAGTGTTAATTTTTGGGCCTGTGTAAACTGTGTGGATTGCCCCTTGCCTGTGCAGGGCTGTTTCTAAGTGTAACTCTCTGTAGCCCTGAAGCAGAGATGGGACCTAATTCCCTAGACAAGGGAATTCTGACAGTCACAGTGGGTCTGGACTTCTGTTATGCTCTCCCACCCTGAGAGATTGATTCTGGGTGATGCTGGGTGCTGCAGACCCAATGTCTGTCAGCAGGGGCATCACCTACATCTATGGGTGTCCTGGCAACTCAGACACAGAAAAGCTGCTTTCAAAATGGCATCTGTCAGCCCTTTCTCTTCCTCTCTCCCATAACTCAGAAAGAGAGAACAGACACCACTGCAGGTGTTTTCCCTGTCTCATTTTGACATCTTTGTGAAGTGACACTGTCAGAGAGATATCTTTCCTGTGAAGGAACACCTCCTTTTCCACTTGCTCCTTGACATGTCAGTGGATGAACTAAGAAGATTCTGGCCTCTATTTTAATCAAGTAATACAGATTTCATGTACAGGCTGGGTGCCCTAGAGCTCACTACAGCATAGGAGAGATGTCTTGTCTGAAGTACAGACCTACACCCAGCACTTGCTGCACAAACACTGTTTCTGTCTCAAGCCCCATGTTTGCTTCTGCTTGTCTTCTGACTTGTCATAATGTTGCCTGCTAAACACCTCCTGGCCCAGACCTCACGCTTTGGCGGGTGGCTCTGTCTTGCTGTCTAGACTTCCTGTGTTTTGCAGACTAAGAGTTTGTCTGAGGCACTCATGAAAGCCAAGACAGATTCCTGACGAAGTAATGTTGCTTGTGGGAACTGTCCATGGCTGATTGAGGTGAATCTGGGAGGGGAACTTCCTGTGTCTCCGTTGACCTTCTGGTCAGATGGTTGACTGCTGCAGCCTGTCTGCTGTAGAGGTTCCTGGGGAACCTTTCCTAGGGGAAGTCTTAATGCATCGCCATATGCATGGCAGCTGTTCTTCTCTAGGCAGTCAGTGTTCCCAAGCCGATTTGATATCATGTCTATTTTACTCCCAGTCTCCCTCCTCTCTTGCACATACTGCTCCCTACCCCTCCCTATTGCCAAAGGGACACCACCATCCCACTCTACCGCTCATCCACTTTGTTCTCAGCTCTGAGGGTACTTTCCACACGATTCCTGTGCACCCCCACTCTCGGAAGCAGGTCCTTGTCTGCTGTGCTACAGCTGCAGGCAAAGCTGCACCTCAGCCCCACACATTGGCTGCTTCATCCTGTTCACATGAATGATTCCTCAGAAGTAAAACTCCTGTTTCTGTCTGAGATCAGAATACCTGAGCATGTACATTCACAAGAGAAAGAGGCATATCAAAGCTTTATATTCTCACAGTCTTGATTCTTCCACAGTCTTGTACCATCAATCATATCCCTGCAAAGTACAAAACAGTGCCCAATGCTGTCTCTTGTATTTACTTTGTGAAGATGTTAATGACTGTGGGAGCAAAATGAAGTGGTCTTTCCCCAAGGAGATAATACCATTTTGTTCCGAGAGGCAGGTCATAACAGATGGGATGTACGTGCACTTACTGTCTTGTGTGCACTTCTCATTTCTCCTTTCCTAGTTTTTTGCAGAAGGAAAGTTAGGAGTGACTCATACCAATTGATGGTTGACAGCAAGACAAATATTCTCTGTTTTGAGGGTTTTGTAAGAGAAGGAATGGGAATCATGCTCTTCCCTCCTTCTCTGCAGATCACATCACAGTCTCTCAAGAAATGGTAACTTTCTTCCAGATGATTCTTACACTTAATCTTAACAATAGCAATTTGTGATCAATAAAGTAAAAGTCAACTGATCCAGCATCATAAAAAGAGCTCGGAGTTCATTGGAATTCTAGTTTAGTTTCCTTTGTTGGCTTATATAGTAGTTGGACAAACAATGTTTCCTGGTTCTGATTCCATATTAGATTCTATGGTTCTGTATATCCCAGCTACCATAAAAGCAGGTGCCACAGTGATGGGAGCCATATAAGTACCTGGATAGATGATAAAAATATTGTTGCTGAGTGCTTCAGGGTGTGCTTTGTGTGAGGAGACACTTAATCTAAAGGATAAGGGATTGTTAAATTTTACTATATAGCATATGCAATACTAGAATTTATTAGTCTATTGTTCAGTACAGTAACTGATGTGCTGTTTTAAATATTCTTTTTTTAATCTGTGACGTAGAAGTTCCCAAATTTCCTGAGTCAGTTTTCCTGTTTGCAGTATGTGAATATGGTTGATGCTAAGTGAAAGTGCAGTAAATCAAACAGCAGAATAGATATATAGCACACAGGTGGAGCATGGTTCATGTGTGTCCTTGAAAAGATCTGGGCTTTCCCCAGACTAGTAGAGGACTGGTTTCTAGTAAGGTAAGGGCAGACAGCAGACACTGCTTCCTCCCCACATGTTTTAGAGCGTGCAGGAGAGCTGGTCAGGGTTATCTGTACTGTGGCACTCTTCGAGCCGCCTGTAACCATTAGTTAATAACACACTCCTGTGTGGATGTCCAAAGCTGAGACAATTCAGTAGCTCAGTCTCAGAGGGCTGAGCATTCATTACTTGCCATATACAATAGTAATTCGTAGAAATTATTGACAACCTTTTTTATTATATGTATGCCACCCAACACATTTTCGGATTTTTGCATTTACATTCGGTTTCTGTTTTAAATTGACAAGTTTAGCCCAAAGCTGCTTTCAGCACACTAGGAGGGGAGAGTGCCATTTCTTTACCTCCCTGCTGTTTGAGGGAAAAGCAGTTCTTCTTTACACAAAATCTCTATCAGTGGCAGCTTTTAAAGACTTCCTTGTGTGATGTCTGAATTTTTAAAAGTTTTGGAGTGCCAGGTTTTTCTGCATAAAAACTGCTTATCCCTCAACTGCAAGAACTTCAAACAGTTTGCTGACAGCACGTAGACAGCCCCAGCTGAAATAACTTGAGCTGGCTGTAGCTTCTATTGGCAAGTGGGAGAGATTAAGGGCAAAATCCTGCAGTGATGAAGATTGTTATGCTGAAGTCCCTCTCTGCTCTCGATCTCTCCACGTCTCCCGGCATGACCAGCACTTCCCTGCCTTGCAGTGAGTGTGCATCTCTATTGTGCAGATCCATCTGCAGCAGCAGCAGCAGCAGCAGCAGCAGCCTGTCCCTCGGTGCTCTCTGCATGCTGGAACTTGACTCAGCCAGGGGGTAGCCTGTGCTCCACAGTGCTGCTTACACACGGCTGGTGGTTGTCTCACGCTGCCTCCTGCTCGCTTGCAAAGCTGAAGTGGCTACTTCACCCATTTCGGTGTCTGACACTAATTCATCCCTCCTCCATGCCTCCAGAGTAGCAGAAAAGCACAGTCCATTTATGTTTTGTTAAATTCGCACAGGAGGCAGAGAGATGTATTTTAATTATTTTAATCTGAGTATGTGCAGTATAGAGGGACAGTGTATTGATTTTTCTGTTTATTTTTTCCACTTCTAAATGAACAAAGCTTTTTTTACTCAGCAGCTGTATGCTTATAACCTCAGGCTCACAAATATTTGTCATTTCAATTGACTCTTCCCTCCAACTTTCACCTACCTGTTTCACATCTTGAGGATCTACCTTTATTGTAAATTATACTCAGAGGCACAAAATATAAGATATACATTGATATCAGCCCCTGTTTTTTGGGATCTGAAATGAGAAAGCCACTATGGGAATAGGGACCTGTAGCAGATGGGAAGCTGACCCCTGTGACTGCAGTGTGTGCAAGATGCCCGAGTACCTTTGGGAATGTAGACCCTGATGTCTGTGTAACCAGTCTGTTGTAAAAACAGTACCAGGGTCTGTGGCATCTGTGTCTGTCTATCCATGCCCAGTTTCTACCAGAATAGAGGGAGACTACATAGGTCAGTAGTTATGGGAAAGGAATTTTTTACTCAGGGCTTTTTGGATGCTCTTCTAACCCAACTCCCAGCAGCAGGTGCTGGTGGGGCACAGGTGATTCTCCTGTGCCTTACCATTGTGTCAGCACTCAAATCTGCATGCACACATAGGCAGTGGGTGTCAAACAAGCATTGTGGCCTCATGGCAACCTGTTTGTCTCCTTTTTAACATGGTGCAAACACTGGAAGTCCTAAGGAAATGGAAACTCCTTTCTAACGACTGGCTCAGTCTAAAAATATCATTTTTATGGATCACCATTTTAGAAACCATATTTTCACCTGGCTCACAGGGAAGTCTGCATTTTGACTGTAGATGGACTCAAGATAGGCAGCTTCACAAACCTCATGGAAGTTTTACTTAGCAGGCAGACCAAGGCTATCACTGAAAGTACTCTTGGAAAGGAATGAAAACACTGTGAGGCGAGGCACGGGAACAGGTTTCCCAGAGAAGCTGTAGATGCCCCATCTCTGGAAGTGTTCAAGGCCAGGTTGATGAAGTCCTGAACTACCTGATCTAGTGGAAGGTGTTTCTGCCCATGGCTAGGGATTTGGAACTAGATGATCTTTAAGGTCCTTTCCAAACCAAATTGTTCCATGGTATCTTCTGGTTTTTGTGCTTGTGCTGATATTCCACACTGAAAATACCTGATGGTCCCTGCCTGGCTCTTTGGCCCCCTACAAAGCTCCAGCAGCCTTCCTGCAAGCTGTTGCTTTAAACCTAGAGAAAAATGAGCAGCTGCAGCCTTTTGGGTTGATTTGGTAACAGCTGCTGCTTGCCAGTGTGCTCTCTCTCTCATCTTGCAAGTATTCCTTTCCTTTTTTTCCCCTTTGGGCTCCTTTCTTCTTTCATTTTCATGCCACCTGTGGTTTAAGAGAACTGGTCATGAGAAAAGTTTGGTTTAGGACCCAGAACCTTTCTTTCCAGCACCCGTATGTGGCAGTGTGCTGGGAAACCTTCGTGAAGCCCTTCAGCCCTGTCAGATGGTAAAGCACCAAGTACCACTGTGCTTCTCTGCTTTACCTTCCTCCATCCTATGCATGCCATGGTATAAAGGTGGGCCCACAAGTGAAACCTTCTTCCTTCTGAGCAACCTGGTCTACTGGAAGCTGTCTCTGCCCACGGCAGGGGGATGGAACTAGTTAATCTTAAAGGTCCTTTCCTTCTGTAATTCTGTGATTTCTCCCCTCTTTGCTGGCGGCCTCATGTGCAGACAACCCCCAGCACAGCCACGCCAGTGCCGGCTCAGGGGAAATCTCTACACTGGCAGAAGGTTGTTCAGTAGTGCCTTTCCTTGCCAAGCCCCAAAGCGTGCCAGTCAGTGGTGGAAGCTAAGATAGGAAATGCTTTTCCTCTCTTTCTGCCAACACAGCATATGAGATGGTGGTACTCTTTGTGATATTTTAGTAGTTAACAAACATTATGTGTGTGCTGTGAGAAAAATCCTACATGCAAATGAGATGGTGTATAATGTATGCCTTCCTTTACAACACCTTTTAAATGATTTTTCTTTTTTTTTCTTTTTAAGAAGTCTGTGGAACTGGAGCTTAGCAGAGGAAGACAGGACAAGATGAGAAGAACCAAGTGAAAGGAAAATCTTCAAGTTTGTGGCTACAAAAGCAAAAGGCAAAAAGGTAGGATTGCATCCATGGGGTTGTTCATCTTTCACACACTCACATTGACTGTGATGGGACTGCTGGCTCTGTGCCCCCTCCTGTTGGACCCTCACTTTCGAAAGGTGGAAGGGGACATTAAAAGCCTCCAGAAGTTCAGGGAGATGAAAGCCAGACCAAGGCAGACTTCAGCAGGCTTGTTCTCCAAATGGTTTGGCTCCAGGCGAGCAAGCCAGGGCTTGTAGTGCACCGCATACGAGTTGGCCCTCTCCACCCCCGTGTCACTGTCTCTTTTGGACCAGCCCAACCTCACCACCAACTCACATACAAATACATGAAAAAGAGCAAACCCTGCATTTTTTTGCTGAAGCAGCTACCTGCTTAGTCTTCAAAACAGTTGCTTCATTTCCATAATGTTAGATGGCAGCATCGTAACCTTTAACAGCACATGAATCAAGAGTTGTCAGCTTTTCCTTTTCTGCCATGAGGCGTGTGATTCTTGCCGTGTGCTTTATTTTCTTGTGGTTAGCCCTAGCTTACTTGCAAATTTTTCCGGTTTAGAAATGTCCATCATTTCCTGTGCTCTTTAACAACAGAGGAATGCCAGCCAAGGCAGGCAGCCTCTCCGCACAGCTCTTTGCCCGTACACACTGAGGTTGCTCTAGGTAAACAAGGTCACTGCCTCTCCCTGTCTTGAAGCAAACTGCAACAAGACTCTGCTTTGTGCCCTTCTCCTGGCAGGAGTGGGGGATTGGGAGGTTAGAGGGGAAAAATGGCTTGAAAATGTCAAAAAACAAACCAACCCCAAACAACCAAAAAGAACTCCACAACCTTTTTCACCAGTTGTTGAAAAAAAGTCTTATATAGTTATGTGGAAATTTTCCTATTACTGTTATTATTTCAGCTTGTAGTTGGCCATGGGAACGTTTCCAAAGAAACCAGTACTCTGGGAAACCTTTTGTTTTCCAGAAAGACTGTTATTCAAAAGCCATTAGCATAAAAACATTAAAATTGTCTAACTTCAGAGACAGGAGAATGGAGGAAGGAAATGTGAGAGTGTGTGTGTGTGTGTGCAGGCAGGAGGGAATACCGCAGTCTGGGGTAATGTAAGAGGCGGAAGGAAGAGACAAGAGCACTTGGGTCAGCATGGGATGGGTGCAATTGCCAAGGAGGGTCAGGATGGTGAGACCCCACACCTGTGGAATGCAGGAGCTGGGAGGTCAGCTGGGGGCTGCTGTGACCTTGGAGGGCAGCACAAGGCAAGGAGAGGTGTGGGGCCTGGGGCAGGAGGAGTCCCAGGAGAGAGGGTGGAGATGTCCAAGAGTTTGTCCATTCTTCAGGCCAGGTATGAAATGTGTGTTTTGTGTTTTGGCAGCTCTGAGTGCCTGTTGTCATGAGGAGCAGCTGTGGTTTTGAGACCAGGCTTGTGCTCGGCAGCTCAGGGCAGTGCTCACAAATCCTCTTGCTTCCCACTGACAATGTTTGGTGAGGGCACTGGCAGCTGCAGTGCTGAGGGTTTTATTTTACATTTGTGCTGTGCAAGTTTTCTCTGCCGTTTCTCCAGTGGGTTTTGAACCAGCTGGCTGATTTCAGCCTCACTTGGGAGGGCAGAGGGTCACTAGGTATTGAAGTACTGTCTGCTTGTGTGGAAATGGAGTTCGATCAGAGGGAGTTTCCAGATGCCCCAAGGCAGATCTCTCTGCCTTTTTCAAAAGAGCACAACTATTTTAAAGTGTGAACAGGACCATATGCAGCCTGAAGTAAGGTGTCTTCTCTTGCAAAGAGGGTGCCACAGCTATAAATGTACAGATTATATTTTCAGGCCTTTTGATATTTCTATCCATTTTTTCTCCTCCCATGTTACCTCATCCCTGACCCTGCCCATGTCCCCGGTGTGTCAGTCTCAGACAGACAGAAATACGGAGATCTCAGTCCTCCTCAAGGGGGACCCAGGGGACTTGGGAGCCAGCCAGAGGTAACACGTCAGGGAGGAGACCCTGGAAAGGAGAAGTGGCAGTAAATATTGGGAAGTTGAGTTCACGGTGAGTGGGGGAGATGAACTGGAGTTGCTGGGGTAGAAAGGAGGGATGCAGGAGTTGATTAAATATCCCAAACTAATTAGGATTCCTGAGATCAGTGACACTTAGAAGAGCCTACCTGTGTCCCAGAAGCACATTTGAAACAGAAATCCACAAAGACCTTTGATAAATAAAAGTCTGAAATGCAAAAGCTTGCTCTAAACTAGACAGTAGTCTCACACTCTAAAAAACCCAGAGAAGTGGGGCAAAAAGCATTGCATAAAAAGGCAAAAGGCATGTGAACAACGAGGCCTGCAGAGCAAAAACTGACTTCAAAAAAAGGTTCAGGGCAGCATGTGGTGCCAGTGGAAGGGGAGGAGGCGTCTGGGACTGTCCTTCTCCTGCCACAGAGCGAGGCTTTGCAGGTTTTCAGGGCAGTGTTTCTGTGCTGGTGTTTTCCTGTAAGCCTTCCCTTCCATTCAAAGGGCAGAATAAACTTCTAACAGATCATCGGTAGATGGTACAACAGTGTCCCCCCACTTCCATCCTTCTGCCTGTTTCAAGATCAAATTTTAATTGAAACAAGATGTGGTAGACAGGATGAGTGTCTATAAATAGGTTCTAAACTGTCACCTTAAGAGGAATGTATGTGACCCAGTTCAAATAACAATATGAAGAAAGAAAAACTGTTAAACACGTAGTTCCATTAGACACAGGAAGGTCCCCTTGTAGATAGTTTTAATCTTTGGCAGATGCTTATTTAGGCTGGTTCCAGTAAATGATAACATATTTTCTGCTTTGGTGCCCAGTAAATGCATTTTGATAATAGATTCCATTCATACCACAATTTATATTGTCATTGAATTTATGGCACAGGTAATATGCATGCTTACTAGTTTCTCCTTCTTTAACAATTTTCAAAGAGTTTAATTTATGTACTCTATTACCTGATATGCAGAGGAGATTTTGTTTGGGTTTTTAACCAAATCCTCATTTGAAATATGTAATTTTTGATGATATAATATTCTAGGTTGACCAAATGATTTATCTGAGAATGCATTTAGAACATTGTAGAGGTTGTGAAACCCATGTAGGGTGTTTAAACTTCCAGTTTAATTTATATAACACAGTATTTAAGTCGTCTGAGCCCCCAGCAGATTACCTGTATAAGTAGTAAAGGCAGACAGGATTCAGCTTTTGTTATTCTAGCTCTTTTCAACATGTGAAATGCTTTTGCAACAGCTGGTTACGTAAAGCAAGGTTTATCGAGGTTATATTTTTCAGTGCTTGACTCTCGGTACTGCATATTTCTCATTTGTTATTTGCCTCACTTTTTGAGGTCTTGTACGTATCATCCTTACAGCTGAAGTTCTGCAGCAGCCTGTACATTTTGAGGAAAATATTTATTTGAAGCATAAATATGTTTTCATGATAAAAAATACAAAGCTAAGAGTGGCTTATATTTTAAGTACGCTTATGCAAGTTTAAATAAATGAAACATGGACTTTTAAACTTTATCCATATTCCCTGAGCTTGACACAGTATTACTGTAGATAGCCAGCACTCAGAGCCAGCTGCCATCTAAAGACCAATAACAACAATGCTGTGTTTCTAGAGGTTTTATCAAAATGAACTGCTCCTTATCTGTTCTGTGAAGCTAGAGAAAACTATCCCGTACAACAGCACTGGCTGCTTGCGTACACACTGCAGAAGTTTTCAAATCTTGTTACACCAGGCAACATTCTGGTTGGAAGAAATTTCCTCACTGAAAGAGCAGTTAAGTATTGGAACAGGCTCCCCAGGGAAATGGTGGAGTCCCTGGAGGTTAAAAAACAAGTAGATGTGGCATTTAGAGATATAGTTTAATGGGCATGGTGGAGTTCAGTCGAAGGTTGGACTTGATCTTGGAGATCTTTTCCAACATTAATGATTCTATGATTCTATGAAATTGCTTGCAAGCGAAGTAGCTACTGCTTCAAGGTTAATAAACAACATATTCACCAGTCATGAATGCAGACTACAGGCCTTAACAATCAAAATCTAGGTGTCTTTTTGATTTGTTTTGATTTTGGTTTTTTGTTTTGTTTTTGTTAAATTGACTGGTAGATTTAGAAATAACACTTACCCTAATGGAAGCTGTGAGTTTTACTATCCTAGGCAGTCTCTAGCAGGAGAAGTCCCAGAGCTTGCATTACAAAATGAAATATAAAGTTGCCTCAAGCCACAGACAGCAAACAGTTTGTTTTGCTAAGGTTTTTGGGACAGGCTGACAGTTTAGTTCATTGACTTCGCTCTTGCTCGAACTTGGGCGTTAATATTGTTATCTAATGGATACATCTTAGGATGTGTTTTAAAACTTGTTGGCCTGAATACCAGGGTATACAAAAGCAGGATAAAAGGATGGGTGAGAGAGGAGAAAGAGAGGTCCTCTGCCTAAAAGCACTTGGTCTGTCTCCTCTCCTTCAAGCACTAAATACACATTCTTTAGCAGCAAAACACAGAAGACAGAAATCTCAGGAGACAACAGTCTCCCCCTGTTTGACTTTCTCACCAGTTTGGAGACTTCTTTGTGGGCACCACACCAAAGGGCCTCAATTGCTTCCATCTCACCGTGGGTCTTTGTGATGGCAAAAAGTGAATGAGAGAACTTAGAGCTAGGTGAGGCCTGAAGGTCCCAGGAACCGAGAAAGGCCCTTGGGCTCCTGGACCCTCCTATGCCCCTTACACACCTGAAGTGCTACACCATGATAGAAAGCAGACAACCCCATTCACAGAACCAGTAAATAAGTAAAGTAGTATGAAGTATGTGCCATGTGAAAGTAAGCATCTCTGTGAACCTTCAAGCTGGCATTTATATTTCAAAGCAGTAAATTCACCTGTTTGCACTTTTTGCAATAAAAAACTTGAGGTATATTTACAAGGTAGGACTTGGAGTAGCTGCCTTGAGTAAAGCATCATCTCTGCAGGTGTATCTGCAAGCACAGAAAGAACGTGGGTATTTTCAAGTCTGAACTGCACATGTCCAGCATTATATGAGGTTCTTTCTTTTGCAAGAGGCGGTAAGACTGCTGAATTTTCTAAAATTGACTCTCTCCCTATATCCCCTTTCAATGCCTTCTTAAATTTTCCAGATAGTTCTGGCCTCTATAATAATTTGGGTAGGGAATAGAAACCATATTGTTTAACACAGGTGACCAGCCACACAGCGTATTTGAATCCTGAACAAAAATGCTTGGAGATATTGGTACCATTCAGCAACCCATAGGCAAAAAATGCTTTTACTAAACCTCTTCACCACATGTTTATAAGAAAAGACTGTAAAAAACGTTATCCATTTGTGGTCAGAAGTATCAAGTACAACAAATTACACTTACTGAATACTTCAGTTACTGTACTTGGCAGTGAATTTGCTTTAACTCCAGGAGAGCATTACAAATGAAATCTTTAGAAGAGATATGAACCAGTTGTGCAATACTGGACTTTTGTTCCTCTTGCCATAGTCCTGCTCCCAGTCCCAGATTTGCTGTGCCTACCAAGAAATACATTCTATTAAGAAAACAGAACATTTGAGCAGTTCCTAACTACAGAAGCCAGCATAGCAGCTAAGCTATTTGGGATGAAACCACCAGGAGACAACTGCAGTTCCAGCAGGATTTGGCTCAAGGATCATGCGGGAAGCCTTCCCCCTGCCAGACCAGTGATGAAAAAGAGACAGGGGGTGAGGGGGACACAAGTTCCAAGTCGTGAATCACCTCTCATGTTGGCCAAAGAGTCTGCAGATGGAAATAGGGGTGAGGAGACCACTGAGGCTGAGCTCTGCAGCCTTACCTTCCCTGGACCCCACTTGGAAGAACTGTGCTTTGTTTCCCTTTCTGAAATATGCCTTCTCATACAGCATTTGCTATCATTTACTGGAGCATCTCCCTCCTGCATCCTAATCAAACAGTGCTGGCAAAGCAGAATCAGTATTATGAGCGATGTCTGATGTGTGCTGGCCAATTCAAGCCATGAATTGCTTGCCTCAGGCCTGGCATGTAGGGGTCTCCGTTTAATTTTATTCAGAATAAAATTATTAACAGCAATGAAGCATGTGTGGACCATCCAGAAAAGAGCGAGCCCCTTTTGCTGAGTGAGAGCTTAACTCTCAGTTTCTGTTTTCCCCTCAAATACGTTTAAAACATTGACACTTTCTCCCACCGAAGGAAAATACCACCAGGTAAAAGAGGCAGCAAACACGTTAGAATTGGTGTTACACCAAAAATCAAGAAGAGATGAAAAACAGCTGAGAAAGAAGAGTTCAAAATCAAAACTGCACACATACAGAGGTGCCCCATATCTTAGCAAGTATATCTTTCAGTTAGGGAGTTCCTACTTCAGGGCACAGATACTTGTCCTACTCCATGCCAGACCCAAATGTCCTGCAGCAGGAGTCAGCAGGGAGTGGGATTTTGGCCAAGCCTGCAGTGGAAATGCATGTCGGCCACAAAGTGGCTTCCAAGTCTGGGTTGTAATTTTCCCCAAATGTAGTACAGAAAAGAGATTTTGCTACCAAAAAATGTTGCTGGGGGCCTGGGCTGATTTATCAAGAAATGCGAGGGAGCTGCACAGGTACTCACAGAGTGAACTTCACTAGAATTTAATTCCAGCAAGGGTTCTGCTTTTCACCCTGTTTCCTGATCCCTAGAGAAACAACTTGGGCAGGCAGGAGCCTTGGCGGCAAGTCTGCCCCCGTGTCGCAAGCGGCGGAGCCACCTGTGCGTGTGTCACCGTGCCCGCGTCCAAGGCACACAGCTGGCTTCCCGGAGTCCCCGGCCGGAGGGTGGGAATGCGGCGGTGCGCCGCGGCGGAGCGGAGAGCGGCTGGTGCTGCGGGAGCGCCGCTGCCAGCGGCCCGCCCGCGCCGCGCTCCCGCCCGCGCCNGCCGCGCTCCCGTCCCCGCCGCGCTCCCGCCCGCGCCGCCCGCGGCTCCCTGGCCGGGCAGGGCCGCGGAAGCGGGGGAAGCGACGGGTTTTCCCCGGAAACTTATCTGTCTGCCAGATACCAAGCGCAGCATCCGTGTTCTACCAGGTTCAGATAGACGGGTCACACCACTGAGTCAGCCCCTGGGCTGCCCAGCTGCTTGGCTTGGGGTGGCTTTGGCGAGTAGTGCTGCGTGAGCCTACTGGAAAAGTTAAAAGGGTATTTTCTCAGTTCTTCCCCTTTCCATGCCCCCTGCCAAGGCAGCAAACATCTGGTTCCTTTCTCAGAAACTAACTAAAGCTTTGCTCCACTAAAACTTGGCCACCGTGAGGGGGGGGGGGGG
>VYXC01000822.1:831703-892385 GCA_013397175.1 Platysteira castanea
AAATAGTTATAACAAAATGGCTTTTCTCTAGTGAAATATGTTGCAGATTGGATGACAGTCACGTTCCTTTCCTTTTTCTGTTTTTCTCCCTGTTAGCCTTGCATACACATTTCTTCTGTGGTAGAGTTCCCATCACTGCAGTTTTAGGCAACCTCCATCACGCAGTGGTGTGCGGGGGCTGGGCTAGGGATATCCTTCTATCCCAGCTTTCTGGGATAGAAGCATCCCCCCTGTATGGAGAGGGAGGAGAGAGGGACAGCATTTCTCTCTGTTGTTCTTGTCAGCATATAGCCGGTGATTTAGATAATGATAAGGCACACTGTAGAAGTGTGTATGTCTTTTAATCTAAGATCATCAGTACGGTGTGTGTGAAATACGGGCTTTAGTGAGCTGGCTCTGGATGGAAGGGAAAGGATTTTGCAGTGCTTCTGCCTAGCCTCAGTTAACCCAGCCTGGCTCCCTGCAGGATAACTTGTTTTAAGGTGGGTTTATGAACAGAGATGCCACCCCCGTCTTGCAAAGCTCAGTAGCTGCTTGATTGCTTTTTAGCTTGAGAGTTCAGAAAAACATTCTCAAACCATGATGTCTCCAGAGGTTTGTGGTAAGAAAACAATCTTAATTTGCCCAGTCTAGAAGCAGAAAGATGAAAAATGAGTAAAGTACACTGTGTTCTTTGTTCCAAATACCTGAAATTAGTGTCTTTGTTGGGGATAAGTGCCATTAATGGCTTTCACATTCTCAGGGTAGTCTGTCATTTATGGAGCAGTGCTGTATTGCTGCCACAGCACTGCTGCACCACACAGCACAATCCACCTATTTACACTTTTTAATGAGCAGTGACTCTACTGTAGCTATTGCAATAGCTGTGCATCCATGCTTCATTGTAGTTTCCAAAGGAGACTGTGTCATATCAGCTTCTAGAGCAGTTCAAGACAGCTGCCTGTGTCATGGAACAATAAGACCTGGTTAACAGAGGATGTAGGAAGCCAAAGTAAATACTAGAAGTGTGTAAAGCAGTTATGGCTATGTAGATTAGTATGTATGAAGGGAGGTGTAAATCTGAGTGCTTGACATGATTGATTCTTACATAGAAAGGGAAGTCATTGTGTTACTATGTTTTTAGTTGGAAGTCCTGGCTGACTGTGTTGGAGCTGTTTCAATGTCTCACCCAACTAAAAATCTCAAATACTGTGAAGAGTTGGGCCTGCATTCCCATCTTTCCTGAATTTCAAATATGGAAGGACAAGTAACAAGAGAGGAAATGCTAAACTCTGAAAGCTGTGCCTGTCAGCAAAAAGCACTGGTGTGTACATGCAGCACCTCTTCGTTGCACCACATAACTCGTGTTTAAAAAATATCCCACCATGAGAGATAGATGTGATGGTAGCTGGGTGACAGGACCATCCCGAAGGCAGGAGCCTATGAGTCTTGCAAAGCTTTTGAGATACTCTCACCTCTCTCACGCATTGCAGACAAAGGGAGAAAAGCTGCAAGTTACTTAAATCTGTCACTGAGACACATCCAGTTAGCTTGGCTATGAAGAGAGCATGAATTATTCTACTCTGTCATTTAAAGATAAATGTTTTACAGCACAAACCCCATCATTATGTGTACATATTAAAAAGAAAGATTGGTTTTGGTTTGAAGTTTTTTAGTTTGCTTGGTAGGGGTTATTTGATGGGGGGTTTTTGTGTTGGTTTTTTTTACAGCAATTTAAAGACTTTTAGACTTGCTAAGAGGTAGGTCCAAGTTGTGGTTAAATCCTGCTGATCTCAGGGTTTTCCAAATATTGAAATACATGTCTGGATTTCTCCAAAGCCCACAAAACTTCAAAAACATTAGACCCATTTCACCTTTCCCCAGATAACTGAGATGGCCGTAAACTGGTTGAGTGTCCTGGTCCTGGCAAGATTTCTTGTAACAGACAGTCTCTTGAATAGCTCTTAGTGGCTTATTAGCAACTTCAGGTATTATGTTTTAGCAAAAAAATTCAAAGTTTATCCCCTAGCTTTTGCTTAACAACATTATTTATAACCTATGTCATGCAGATGCTTTTTCCAGTCATGTTGTTTATATAACAGGAACCATAAAAAATATCATGTTGGGGGAGGGGGGGTCTGTATGGAGATGTGCATAAAGTCAGAGCCAAGGAAAATAAATCTCCCGGTAAACCCTGGCACTCTTGTGACTGTGATCACCGTGCCATCCCCAGCACTGCTTCCTGCAAGAACCTGAGGTCAAGGCTGGAGGTTGGTACCTGCCGGCTGCGCGGCTCAGGGTGTGGGCTGCTCTAGAGGAGAATTAGTTTCAGCAGAATCAAATGGAAGTCCTAACCTGGAGATAAGCCTGAAGTGCTCATGCACTATTAAATTCCTGGCAAAATCTTTACAATGCATATATTTACACTCGGGATTTGTACATCCATTTACACTCAGGGTTTGTAGATATAGTTACGGTGTGACAAATATCCCTATCTAGACAAGCTGACAGGAAAGAGACAGTAAAAGAACAGAGTAAGTGCCCATGTGCCTTCTTGAGTGAAGTCTGGAGGGTTTCTGTGTGTACGTGTGTCTTTCTTTTTATTTATTTAAGTTGGTTTAAGTTTCTTAAGTGGTAACTGCAAGCCTTGGGCAGCAGAAACACACTTGCTGAAATGTGCTTGTCCTGTATTATGATATCTGGCTGGCCTCATGGCAAGCCATTTTTTATTTTCAGGTGAAGCTTCTGGCTTTGGCCCACCTTGGCATTTTGTTTATCCTCTGTAGAAGTCTGTCTTCTTTGGCAACATGGGCTGTTAGCTTTCCTTCTGTGGTTTCAGCTTTTCTTCTTGCTTTTCACTTGGGAGTTTTCTTCTTCTAGTGGTTCTTTTCTCTTTTCAGCAAGCAGTTTCTGCAGATCTGCAGGTGAATTCTACTCATTCTTTATAAACACCTTCCTTTTATTAAATTGATCATGTATTTTTGAGTCCTCATTCTTATAAACATCAGGGAGTTGTGATGGTTTGTGAAGGGTTTTAGTTGCTTGCTTATTGAGTTTTTTGGAGGAGGAGGAGAAGTGAGAGGTGGAGGGAATCACATCGCCCAGGGAAGGTGCTGTTACTAATTATGCCTTGGAGATTATTACTTCACGGCTCAGATATAATTAGTACTTGATCAAACTCATATGTGCTATTTAGGACAAAAGAAAGCCTCACTTTCGATATGACCCAAAAAGCCAGCTGTTACCTCAAATATTCATTTGTAGGGGTTCAGGAAACTGCATCTATAATTTTTATGTGCCCTAACAGCCCCTGAACCCCTTCCCACAGCTGCCCTGCCTGCAGCCCCCCTCTTACCAAAACTTTGCCACCTATAACGGTACAGAGGTGCAAAGGAGTACTTCTGGGACACCTCTTACTCCTGGATTCTGGTTGTCTTTTGAGAACTCCTTAGAAATGTATGTCATAGGACAGGATTTTTAACCTTGTCCATGTCTCATTCAAGTTGGCAAAAGCTGGAGTAGAGGGTAGTGCAGCCCAGATCATGAAGGTAATGGGGACATGGCCTCAAAGGCAGAGAAGTTCTGGGAGAATGAATGGTCTGTCTGACCTTGATTACTTTCTTTAGTCCTCTAAAGCTCATGTTTTCACCCGTTCAGATCCAGTGCTGGGAGCAATACCAGCTGCCTTCTGGTGACAAAAAGTGTGTGTTGTGTGAGCTGGTCAGATGATAAAGGTGTTGAGTCAAAATCCATTGAATTGGTAAGATTCATTCCCTAGTCTTCAGGGAGTTGCAGATCCCCAGTAGGCATCTGGGTTGAGTTTAGACCGTCTGTGCCCAAATCTCCATTCCTCTGTGCTCACACATCGGCTGACTGGATCCTGGGTGGTTACCAAGACATCTGAAGCTGTGCCTTTGAATGTGCCCAGAGCCCTGTCAGCCTCAGCAGGACTGAGCAGCTCGGTGCCAGGTCTGTTCCCCAGCAGCAGATGCAGCTCTTCCAGACTGCATCTGCAATAAAGGCTGTTGTAGGCTGTTGCCTTTGTTTGAAGTACAGCAGGGATGCTGCTGCAGCTGCTGCAGTTCCTGCTCTCCTTATCCCACCACCCAGGGTGGGGATGCTTCCCTGCACCCAGCCTGGTCCTCTCCTATGGACTGTCTCTTCTTTCAGCCAACAGAGTCAAAGAAGCTCTCCCATTCTCTGGGGAATGTCTGAACTTCTGGGGTTGTGTATAACTGTTTTGCAGTGGGTGCAATCCTGATTCCGAGAGTTGAAGGGATTAATCAAGAATCTGTTAAGTGCAGTAAGCAAGGCATGTGTGTGAAAGGTGGAAGAGCAGGATTCCACTGCTTCTGCCAGAAATCATCCCTGTGGCTTATGCCTACTCTTTATGAAAGATATAAACAGACCATGGGATAACAGTCACTGCCTAAAGGCTCTGGAGAGGTCTGTGTGTCCCAGTGGCATTGTATGCAGGAAATGTGCAGGAAGAATGGCACTTGCACTCTCTGTCCCTGTGTGACGCTTCAGAAGGACATTTCAAGGTCCACAGGGAATTTGGCTTCCAATTCGTTATTAGGTAAATTAAACCCACGTGGAGAAAGCTGCTGAAATAAACTGTTGCAGGGCTGTGTTTCACAGCGGGGATGGATGTGCTGTTTCCCAAGGGTTCAGGAAGCATGGGCCAAACCCATGGACACAGAACACCTCGTACCTCACTGAAATGGTGATAATAATTCTCACTTTACAAAGCTCATGGGAAGGGCTCATGTAACACTGGAAAGGAGTTGCTGGTACTTATTTCTTAGCTCTCTGATTTTGTACAGCTTCGTAGAAGAGATGAAGCATAACAAACAAATTCTGGATTGTTAGAGGCCAGAAATGTTTGGTTGATTGTACTTCACCACCAGTTTCAGTAACATAGGCCCCTGTATTTGGAGGAGAACAAGGCTTGTGCCTATTAGCTGCTGTCACTTGTGCACATGAGACTGATGGCAGCCATTGACTCCACATCACCAGCTACGACATATATATGCCTTCTTGAAAGGCACAGTTTGAAGTAGTCATTCAAGCTCTATTTATAGTCTTTATTTCAAATATAAGGCCACCATAATGCCATACGTATTACTTCAGAGGATTACAGATCACATCACAGAGTGTTTTATAAGTGATTTCTCTTCAACACAGCCTTATATTGTCAGGTCAATTGCTTCTAGAGTTCCCTTCCAGTCCTTCCACCTTTGTCTAAGTCCAGGTCTTGCTGAAATTCCTGGAATTCTCCTTTATTAACATTATTATCAGACCCCACACTGCCTCTGTTGCAAGAACAAGATTTGGGCCCACAGTCAGTTTATTAAAAGATCCTTAATTCTGTCCCCTCTGCATCGTCTTTATCCATTAGTCATGGAACAGATGAATAGACACACAGTATGTAGGCAGTGTGTGCATGTTTATTATGGTGTCCTTTTAGAGGCATCTCTTCCTCCTGGGAGAAGAGAATGAAGACAACTTGCTGTTCCCCAGGATATAAGTGGGATCACAGCAAAAATTCGAAAACTCCCTATTACCCTTGTTTGCTCAGTGCCCAGCTCCTGCCAGGTATCAGCCAAGCAGACCAGGCCTGCCTCTCTGCTCACAAGGGTTTGTTGCTGTACATTTATCAGATCTATACAGCGGCACTGAATGCACACATACACCATTTATTTCAGTAGGATGAGGCAGGAAACACTTTCTTCCCATGCACGGGTAGGCAACTGCCTTCAGAAATTCCAAAACCTGATGCTGAGAACTTGCTTGTGTATGATCTGCGCTGAAACAGAAGTACCCATGCGAGGGGCATCTATTCTCCTTTACCATAAAGTGTGCTTTGGATTCAAGACTTGCAGGGCAAAGGGACACTATTCACATGGGCTCTTGACTTGGAAATGATTTCTTCACTTGAGAAACGAGTAGTTTTTACATCCCAAACTGGGGACATTGGAGAAGGCTTCAGGTAGTCCATGAGCCAGATGGAGTTTTCTGGGGTGCGGTTCTGGGTGTGCTGGTGTCACGCAGCAGAGCCACAGCAGTCAGCACACAATAACCGAGGGGAGCTCTTGCCCAGAGGAGAACACACTGGTAAACAGTAACCACAGCCCCAGCTTACTGTCTAGTCCACTAGTACTATGTTTTCTGTGTAGAGATTATTAATTTTAGGCTACAGTCTCAAGAGACAGTAATGGTCTGTACACATGACCTCATAAGTCATAAACCATGTGCAATTACACAGACAGTACTAAACTACCACAGTAGTTTAAACAGCCTTTGTTTGTTGTTGTCATTAACTCTCCCAAGAGCTTAGTGCTATTGCTGTCTGTAGGCTGTGATTTACAGTACTATAATCACCTGAAAATACTGGGTTTGTTAAGCTTCTCAGGTAATAAAAAACCGAGTCAAGCAGTACTTACAGATACCAAATGGACTTAAACAAAATGTTTTTCTTGCCTAAAGATGTACTATGTTATCATGTTCCACCCGGCCACTTCCCAACAGACAAAGTGGGCTTTCACTGTGGGACATAAAACTTTACTCCTGTTTTGTGCCAGCAGAATCCTTGGGGAATTCAGGCACCAAATTGTAACTACGAAGACTTTCTGGAGCATGTGCAAACCATATCCAAGTCAAATGCGTTTTGGTGGTTTTTTTCCTTTTCTCCTTTTTCTTTGACAAAAACACATAAAAGAGCCCATCTGTGACACACAGGCTATGCATCTGCAAAAAGAGAATTATGAAGGAATTTCTCTGACTTGTAATATTAGTGGTATGATCATCATACTGTGAGTAAATGTTCAGTAAGAATACAGATACCACTTGACTCTTGTTTTAAAAGAGCACTGTCAGGGTTTTCCTCCTAGAACCTGACACCAAGTCTGTGAAAGTCTTCTTCCTTGAAGTGATTCAGGAAGAAAAACTATGTGCTATTTGAGAATGTAAGCCACACACATTGTTAAAGATCATAAGAGACCTTAAAATCCATTGGTAAGTTTTCTAGTAATAAATTATTGTTGTATGGATTTATTGAAGATTACTTAGCCCTTCGGGAAAATTATTGTAATCATGCTTTTCAAGCTTTTTTTCTTAACAGGGTGGACTTGGAAAAACCTTTCTAAGCTTATACTAGTTAATTTTTAGTTTGATATTTTTCACCAGTAAAAAACCCTCCCCTTTGCTTACCTTCATTTTCCTCTGTCAAAGGAGATTAAGGCACATCTCCTTGAGTATGACCGCTACTCCTGTCCTCTACGGAAGCCCGTATATAGCAATTCCATAGGGATCTAGAACGCTGTGATGGGAGCAAGCCAGGAAATACAGGACAGTGAAATGGAGGGGCTCCAAAATGTGCTGGCCCAAGGCCTCTCTTAATTGAATTTTGCAGCTTTCCAGGATGTGGGGCCAAGGTCATTCCTACTTCGGACACAGCAGAGGGAAGGGCTGGGGCAGGAAGTGTCCATGGGCACACACCTGCTGTTTGAAACAGCAGTGAATAATCAAGGGAAGAACCCTGGAACTCCAGCACCCTCCTTTCCCATCCCCTAAAGAGCGCGGCAGCAGCTGCAGCTGTTGGTTGCTTCACTCCTCTCCTGGCTCCCAGCAGACCCCTTCCCTTGGGACCTGCTGCCTCCGCAGTCCCCAACCCGCCGTGGCCCAGCCCCTGCTCCAGCTCAGCACAGCGTCCTCACAGCACCAGGGTTTAGGCAACACCAGGCAGTTCAGCTACCCTGCTTCTGCTGCCCTGGGACAACAGTTGCCTGCTTTGTCCTGGCCTTCAGGAGCAAGCAGATCCACCCAAAGTATAGGGTAAATACAAGCCACTGCAGTCTTAAAAACAGAAAACCCCATAGCAGGCTGGAGACAAACCCCCATCTCTGGTGTCTGCTGGACCAGTGGTGTGTGTTGGGCAGGTAGCCGCACAGGAAAACAAGAGCTTGGCCTCTGGGACAGGGCAAATGAGGCTCAGAAAACCTGCTTCCCACCTGCCAAAAAGACTAAGGCTAAAGCTTTGCCAGTTGGACCACACCTTGAGAGTTGCTGGACAAGCTCACTTCTCATTAATGTCAGTGGGATTTCTGTGGGCACTTAGCAACTGGTGTGCTGTAAGCCCTTCCAGGGGGATGACAGGGGAACAAAGCAGTGCGAATGCGTGTGAGGCTGAAGCCATCCTCGGTGTGTGAGGTACTGCACTCGGGTGATACTTCCCACACAGGAATGGTTGTACTCTAACATGTTAGTCCTCACCCTGGCTGCTGGCTTTCTGCTGTGGAGATACAGCAGTGCTATTAGCCAGAACCCATTCTCTCCAAGTCTGAAATGATATTCATTGCTGCTTCTCTTTTCAAATGCTTTGCTTTTGTCCTCTTTTCAATTTAAATTCAACTTATGTATGTTTATCTAGATAATATCCTGTAAGTACTTTCACATATAAATGTACTTCTCAATTTTCACTTCTTCTAAAGCTGTCAGTAAAACATTTTAAAACTGCTCTGTGGCACAGATTAGCTTTTCACTCATCCATATTTTCTCTTATATACAGCAAGGGAGGTACTGCTCAGTTCTCTCATAGAAAGCACTGATGAGAGCAGCAGATTCACGTGCTGTTTTCAAGAGGAACCCAGTGGGACTGAACACCATTGCACATGTTGGCCACTAGATCTGCTGTCTTCAGCTCCCTGCTAAAACAAATCTGGTTTGACTGTTCCACATATTAAACTGTTGTTGATTGATGTGATGCTGAATGGTGCTGGTAGCTGATTCATCACTCTTGGCTTGACCACTGCACAATCTAATGTGTAAAAGGGAGGTACTACGGACTAGGAAGAAAAGGCCAACAGAGGAAAAAACAAGGAAAGGAAGAAAAGGGAATCTAGTAGCCATCATATGGGTACAGAGCATTGAGAGGAGTCACTAATGTTTTTGCCAAATTTAAGATGTATTTGCTTTTCTGATGTGATTTATTTAGCAAGACGCTTGGATTTTGAAAACAGAATGCATAAATGCACGGGAGAAATCAGCTGAGAAGCAACATCTGTATATAGAGTACAGGAGTGCATGGAACACTTCCGATGGTGGAGGAGCCTGGGCTCATACACAGTCATTCCCAAAGAATGTTAAAAATATTTGTGGGAGAGAACAAGCTTGTGAAATCGATTTTCTGAGCTGCTGTCTCCTTATTTTAAACAAAAATGATCTTACAGCAGTTCTATGTGTTTCCTTTTCATATCAGTGTTAAGCTTATCTTATAAACACATGTTCAGTACGTAATGTAAGTTAAAAATATCCATTATAAAACTCAATGTTAAGAGAATGTGGCTTGGATGCTTGCTGGCATGCAGAGAGATATCCTGTCTTATTCTTTTTTGTACTGTGATACAGCTGTAGCATTATCAGATACCTAGGGCTTTGAAGGATCTATTGTAAGCATGTCAAAGACTTTTAGAATTTGTTTTTGGCAACATTAGATCACAAAAACTGAGGAATGAGTCCCACTGACTTTCATTAAACAAAGTATCCCATTATTGTTTTTCCTGTTTTGGAGTTGAAATTAAACTAGCATTAATAACACTCTGCATATTTTTTCTTTCAGCCAGACAAAAATGATCTTAATTACTATCAAGTCTACAGAAATTGCATTCAAAGCACAGCTCAGACACTAAGTAGTCACTGCTGTGTGCTGCTTGTGCAGACAAAGAAAAGAGTGTGGCTTGCTCAAGATCCTGAGGTCCATGGTGGAGACGCTGAGTCAGGAGTGCTGTCTCCTGATCAGCACCTCACCTCCCCAGGGACCTGGGGAGTCCAGGACTAACAAACACACTGTGGCACAAGTCTTCCACTTGGCAGTTTCGCACATGGGAAAAGAGCGTTCCCACAGCAAGCGGTAACTTGTGTAGCAGCCAGTTCTAGTGCCACCACTACAGGACAGTTGATGGAGTGTGGGAGAGAAGGCTGTGTGACTGGGGGCTAGGAACAACTGAGCCTGAACTTGGAGTCCAGATTAAAACTTAGCAAGAGTTTAAGGCTGGGACAAAGAGACTCAGAAGGGGGAAGACATCAAATCAACAGCTTGTCATAAGAAAGAGGACAGAAAGAAAGAATGGGCAGAAAACCCTTTGCCCCCTTGCCCCTAGACTTAGTTTCAGGAAGTCACGGTCATTTTTATGTTGGCATGTACCTGTCAGCCATCTCCCCAGCAGGAGTCCAAACTCTCTTTCAGTCTCCTTCTTCCAAAGTGTGCCAGTGTTCAGTTGGTCTCAGTTACTCTTTTGGTGTCTCATGGTGCTGAGTTCAGTGTTCTAATGTAGAAGGCCTTGCCTTGCTGACGGCCATCTGGGTGTCAGAATGCCAATGGACAGTGGAACTCCCGTTTTTTAGCATAATTTTTAAAAGACTGGGAAATTAGTACTTTCTTCATCCTAATTAGTACTAATATTGTAATAACAAGAAAAGGTAGAAGAATAGTCAGGTTGTGAAATGAAGCACTCAAAAGCTGAGAAGTGTCATGATTAAGAGTTACCCAGTGTTTTGATTGGATCCTGTTACACGTGTTCATCAAGGTGTTTTACAAGCAAGTTGGAGTCCAACTTTATTTACGTTGGCAGTTAATTCAGTACAAACATTTGTGTGAAGGTCTTTGTTTCCACAGTGCCACATAACCCTAAAAAGTCATCACAACAGCAGCACTTGCTGGGTATTTTGGCTTCATTTTACAGATGGGACAGATTTCATAGCCAAGAGAAAAGCACATCTAAGGCAGGTTTAGACATTTGGATATCTTGTTCCCTTTTCCTTAATTGAAATGACAGTTTCTTCTGAACCAGAGTAGTACATAAAATATACAGGGTGCAGATGAAACCCTGTCTTTACAGAAATTAATATAAATGAGACATTATGGTACAGATACATATCCTTAAGGTCTAAGTTATTCTGTTCACCAAACCAAATTGCTAACAAATTGGCAAACTAACAAATATCAGCATTTATGAAAATTAAATCCATGTGTTCTTCAAATGCATGTATCATCAACTACTTCCAGATGTAAAAATCCATGGATAGTTTTAAAGAACCTCAGTCCCACAGTCAGTTTCCATCATGACACTCCAAATGAGCACTGTTCACAAGCGATATAAAACAATATGTAGTCTGTTCAGGAAACAATGCTTGTTGCTTTCCTTAGAGCCAGGTACCCTGTAACCACATCTGAAGGGAGCATCCGAATATAGGCAAATTCTTCAATAGTACTAAACCTTAGCTTGCTCTGTGGATCTGTGTAATTTGCCTGAAAAAGAAACAATGGTAGAGACACTATTCAAATAAAATTTCTAACCATAATAGTAAAAGAAGCATCTTAATTACAAGACCACAAAACTGTGAGTTTCTCTTCCTAGTAACAGCACTGCTGTCCAACCATGTGGCCACAAGTCTTTTTTCTTTCTCCTCGTGTCAGAACTTATGGGAAGTTAAAAGACCCCTATAAAATCACATTAGAAATGCATTAAACATAACAGAGGGCTGAAATAAGTTTCCTATAAAACACAGTGCAAAAGAAATTCCTCAGCTCTCTAAACTCACCCTAGCAACTCTGTGCCTTGTGCAGTCTCTCTCAAGGCAGCTCTCCAAAGAGTCAGGCTGCTGCCAATAAATTACCCACAAAGAGGCTGAATTATGGGTGCTGTGATAGCTTTGGACTGCCTTTCTCTTGCTGCATACAACTTAGCTTTTAATTTACTTTAAAGTGGTTGTTAAAGCTAGGGAGACTCAGCTTCTGGTTCTGTGACTGAACTGATAAGAGATTTGAACCCAGCGTAGTGGTTTGCTCCAGATGCCAGCTTTCAGGAGAGCAGCCTGGCCAGCTCACCCTGGGCTACACTTGTATCCTCGGCTATATTTGGACCCTGGGTGCCTGGGAGCAGTGCCAGTTTCCTTCTATCCTCTCCCTTTCTCTGTTGCTACAGTAACCTGGAGCTCGGCTGAGCTCAGGGGTAGGCCAGGAGGCTGCACTGGGAGCAGGCAGGCATCAGGGCATTGCCTCTCCACCTTCAGCCTCCAGGACAATCCCTGCTTGTTCAGCACTGGATTACCAACTGCCTGCCAAGGCTCCAGAAGTGTCTTCTGCGCCTTTCTTCAGCACGAGATGGTGGCAGGCTGCAAGGCACAGGCAGTTGAGATCCCTCAAGACGTTGCTACTAAAAATAGAAAAGGCCAGGAAGAGCTGGAGTATTCCCCCACAGCACACAGTTATAGTGCAGAGCTCTCTACCTTTTTATGTTGGAAAGCACCTGTTGACCATGGTAACAATCCAGCCAATCATTTGGTCTGATATGACTTAGAAAATTCAGTGTTATTTGTAGCTCTGTTTTCTTTACAAAGAAATGCCACCAGGTTAATTAAATGTAGTCAGCTAACAGTTCAAGCCATCAATTAAGTTCCAAACAAATGGCAAAGTTAGAAAATTAGGAGTAAATTTATCCCTGGTGGTAACTTCACAGTTACAGCAGGTATAAATTTACTTTTATTTCACTCTTTACATCTGGCCTCATGTAAGAAAAAGCTAAGCAATTAGACTGCTTTTCAAACGTGTATGATTCTGCAATAAAGTAACCAAGCAATATCTGCAATTTGTATTGTGCACCAATCTACGTTAAAAATCTTATGGCAGCTCTTCATTCTGGTGTTATGTACTGGGCTGTACTGATTGCAGACACTAATATATGGTAACCAGCCATTCATGCCATGGCTGCAGCCTGAAAACAAACTTTACCAATACTTCAGCAATAATTAAAGAGATTAGAATATTAAATTGATTTTTCAAAGAAAAAACTCTGTTGTGATTAAAAACTTAGTCAAAGGCCATAGACACATGCTCTTAAAATACAATAAACTAGCTATCTCAATCTGTTTCTATAGTAACAGGGCTGATCCATTTTCAGAAAAGGAAGAGAAATATAAACATTTGAAGGTTTGGGTGTTTTTTCTTTTTAATCTGCTTTACAGTAAATTACTCTGTTTTGCATGTTAAAATATCTAAATACTCATCTTGCAAGTTTGGAAATAATAGGTTTATTTTGCAGTGTCAATATAGTAGATAATAGCTTTAGAATTCTAGGCTGCCTTACAAATATAAATTGGCTGCTCTGCTGAGACCATTGGTAAATTTAATTCCATTTGTGTTACATACAGAAAGAAGGGGATCAGTAGAATTTAATTGTGGCATCTAATATAAGAGAAAGTATGCTGATTGAGAGTGTTTTAAAGCACTTCTCTTTTTGTACCTACTAGACAATTTAATTCTTCCCTAAATGGGTAATGCTAAGGAATTTATTTTTTCTTTCCCCCGTGGGGAATCCAGCATTTCCTACAGAAAATATATTCTTACACATATGCGTTTATATTTTGTAATAAAGAAAATACAGGGACATTTTTCTAATACTGTATTTCTACAATATTCTATTGTCCCACATATCCTCCTACTAGGAAAGATCTTGAAAGCATATTTTGTGCTTCCTATGGAACATTTCTAGCCTAGCAATTTAAAGGACACACTGTCTCAGCTATTTTAATAAAAAAGGGTTTTTTTAAACGTGGTAATTTTATCAGAGTCTGGAGAAACCTTGCAGGCCAGGTAAAATAGGAAACCTGACTCACAATGCAATTAGAGGATGGAAAATTAAGGAAAAAAAAGTGGAAAGAGAAGAAAAGAGAACAAAAGCAGCACTGAATGGATTTGTATAAAGAGTACCTATACTGAGCTAGAATAGTTATAGTACATAAATCACTGATGGAAATGGTAGGGATGTGGTCTCCACTCACATCTATACCCTGCATCATCAGCTCACTATAGGTGCAACGACTGATTAGTTTTGAAATACATCAAAGATTAGTAATGGAAAGCATTATTTGGTTCCTTGGAGATGGTGCAGGGTCTGCCTGGCTGGAGGGAATTATCTTCCCTGGGTTTGTGAGCAGTCTCTTCCATTTGCTGTCTGCTAATTCATCTGTGAGGGAGACGTTGCTTTCACACTCCATCTTGAACACCAAGGGCTACCAGCCTCTATTTGAGCAACTCACTCCCTTTCCAAACCACATTCAGAGGCACAGGCTGGACACATGCCACCTCCTAGGTGCCTTACTGAAATATGTTACGCAAAAAATAGTCTAAGAAAACATATGGTATCAAATCAAGATCAAATGCTGGGATGTGCAGGATTACAGTTGGTGCTATAGCTGTTCCTTGATGCCTTACACTAAATATCCACTGTAAGGCTGCCCTTGGTTAAGTGCTCACCCATTTCATGTCCTAATGAGGACTTTTTGCCTTACTCAGTGTACAGAATGCAAGGTGGTATGCTAACCTGCATCAGCATAAGAGATATGTTCCTTTAAGGGCATCTCCAGGAGGTGGTATCAAGCCTGTGAAGGTGGGCTAGTGCCCTATGGGTGAGAAGCAGATTAAACTGGGGGAATTGACACAGAAATTCTGTGCAAGGTTCTTTGACATTACAAAATTTTCATTATTGTAGCTACTTAGTGTAACCATTACTTAAGTGTTTTTTTACTCCAAAATACAACATTCCCATTCACTTCAATTGTAATAAATGCACAGGCTTCTGCAAAATAAATCACTGGTGTCTGAAGGTGAAAAGTGAAAAGATAGGCTGTTACTAACACCTGTTTTAAGTAAAATTATTCATGTAACATGGGAACAGTTTCAGCAGCAGATACAAAATGTTTGTGGGCAGAATTCAATGACTTTACTCCTGTTTTGTGCCAGCAGAATCCTTGGGGAATTCAGGCACCAAATTGTAACTACGAAGACTTTCTGGAGCATGTGCAAACTGTATCTAAGTCAAATGTGGTTTGGGGTTTTTTTTCCCCTTTCTCCTTTTTCTTTAACAAAAACACATAAAAGAGCCCATCTGTGACACACAGGCGATACATCTGCCAAACTCCAACTTCCAGCTCTGAAGCACAGGGGTATTTGAAATTCTCAACAATCTATGCCAAGTGTCTGTTTCAGGCTGATTTGTTTGAGGCAAAGTTTGAGAGCAATGATAACAAGAGGTTTTGGGTTTTTTTTTTAACCTGGACCAAACAATAAAATTTTGCCTAATTTCATTATTGCAAATTGCTGAGCCATCTTTTTAAAACTTCCTCTATAAGATACAGTGAAATAAATCAGCCTCAGGCAAACAGCATGGAAAGTTTCAGTCGTTGTGGGTATACCTTACAAAGTTAAGTCATGGAGACTATGGACTACCAGCTTTCCCTGCAGCTATCGTAAGAATTAGAAATTATGGGCACCAATGTAGATTCTACAGCTGAGAAAGTGGTGTCATAGGAGCTGCTTGGCAGGACAAGGTATTTAGTCTGTCCCAACACAACTATTAACAACCTAAGAATTTTCTGATGTAGTGACAGTATTTGGGGTTTGGTCCTAAATCACTGGATAATTATTAAGTCCAAGTCTGAATAGGAACCTTAGCATATACATCTTTTACAAAACAAGGCACCAGCACTACTTCATTGTGAAAGGTGAGATGCCAGTTTTGAAGAAAAAAAAATTACTTACCGGAAGTCCTGAAATGTCTGAATATTTCTTAGCAGGCTTAAAGGAAGGAGGAGCATCAATATTAAAATCTAGAGAGAAACAAAGGCATAAAGTCAGTGTCTTATATATATATATATATTCTCTAACATAAACCTACTCTCTGAGGTCTCTATTAGCTAGCAACACCAAGGCAAAGAAATATGAAGCAGAATTACCTCTGAAAACATTTAGCCTGTTAGCACTGTAAATCACAGCCTGATCCTGCTCACCTATTAATAGAGTTCAGCAAGCAGAACTGCCCTCCCCAAAAGGAAAATGCAAGAGCTATTTGAAATGTGTCCATTTCTTCCAAGTCTTAATGTATTCCCTTGCAGTCAGTCACATGCAAAGAGTAGCCATTATCATATGGATGCTGTATGTTCAGACTATGAAACATTGTTCAAAATTGCAGCTCTGAAATGCTATAATCCAGAAAAGCAAAGTAATCTTTTAAATCAGTTAAATCTTTAAGCATGTACCACTTTAAGCCCAGTCAATGACCTAGAAAATTGTCTGAATGTTTAAACTGAGGGTTGGAAATTGCTGTTCTTTGGTGCGCTTTAAATAGCAATTATCATTCATAAACATTTTTTAACATACAGTTGGTATGCTTAAGTAGTTAAATCCTCAGTGTTGGATGTTTATAAAAATATCTTGTACCTGACTAATTTCTTTCCTCTTTCCTGATCTCCCTTGCAACTCATTCAGATGTTATGTTTAGTTCAAACACTCCACCCGTATCAAATTTCTAACTCATCATCTCATAATTCAAAAGACCCTAATGCCACAGACAGCTGGTTTTAAATACAAAACTGAATTTCTTTTCCCTCCTTCTTATAAAAAATCCTGTAAATTTCTGGTTGCAAACAGAGCATAGTAGAAATAGCAACATCAGCAGACTGTCAGTTACAATAGCCAGGAACACACAGTAGTCTGCATTTTTCTGTAACAGTTGCGTCTAAAACACTTCAAAAAATGGCAAGCTATTTTTGGATAAAGCACCGAGTCTGACAAAAAGTATATGCATATGCTCAGTTTTGAAATGCCTCCACTTGCTCAAATAACATCTGAGGATTGCATTCTGCCGGCAGCTATGTTCAATAGCATCCTGCTTTACAAGTAGACTTGAAGAATATCTAGATTAAGACCACTGCTGTAACTCTGCTCCTGTGGATGTAACCAGCTAGGACTGCTAATCAGCACTGCTAATAGTGTAGTTTCAGCTGTGCTGCACTAAAGAGGGGATGTAGGATTTAAATCTCCCAAGAATCTAGGATAAGGAGCTGGATAGGAAGCTTGATCTGAGGTCTAAGCTACTGCAGGTATGTGGCTTAGCAGAAACTATTTGAAAATTGCTCAAATATAGCTAATCAAGCAGCAGTCACCCACCAAAAGACCTCTGGACTGCACACAGAGGAGGAGGCTCCTAACCAGTGAAAAGGTGACAAAAACCTCATGGGAATAAGGGTTTCTGACCTGGTTTGGTAAATACTTTTTCCTTATTAAACTCTCTCCCCAAATGTATTTGAACTTTGCCACAATACTCCAAATTATTTACTTCCCCCTATTTTCCACTTAGGGCTAACGAGTAATCTTAAATGGATTGGAGTAATCTTAAGTGTACTATTGGACCCTGTTCAAGCAGGATACTGCATGCACTGATGAAATAATTTAGGTTAGTTTTAAAGAAAGTTATTTGTGTGGATTCTATTATTTATAAATACATGCAAAGCGTCTAAGCAGCTTACAGCTAGGATCATTTAGTTGCCATGGCAATGCCCTTTCAGAAGCAAGAATTTGTTTTAGGTTCTTCCAAGTTCTGTTCTTCTTGCCAGCTGCTGCTCCACCAATGCCGGAGTGCTAGAATTAAAAATACGGTGTTTAGAGAAAAAATAAATAAAGAATACTATTTCAGAGCATGACACTTCTATTTCATAGTCTTTCTGATGTGTCTCATCTTGTCATGAACCATTTTTTATTCTCACTTATTTCATCAGGAGGCACTATAGTGTACACTGTAATTTTGGCTGCAAGCAAAACCAAAGCTTTTTGGACTGTATCAAAGCTTCTATGTTTCCAGTTAACTGAAGGAAATTAAAATCTGCTTTTTACATAGAAATAGAAAATCAATGTAGTTAGGCTTAGCCTGAGATTACAGGATTCTGTATGTACTTCTTATCATATTAGAACTTATTACTATGAAGTTGTTTCTAAAATTGTGATTATACAGCTAAATTTTCTCTCTCCTTTTTATGGCACATTACAGGTGCAGCTCTAGCTTTTTTACAAATTATCCGTGACTGTAGAAAACACAACTGATCTTGGAAAATGTAATGAACACTATGAGAAACTTTCTGGAAATTTTATTTTTCTTTCAAAGGCTAGGAGACAGAATAATAGAAAAAGAATAATAAATAGATTGTTGGCTGCCAAAACAATTTTGCATTTTGAAAGGTACACTAATGGAAGGCTTGCCACAGGTACTAAAATGGCAGTCTCAGTTATCAAATGTGATTGCTATAGAGTAATTTATTTATGTCCCTCCAGAGAGTGAAGCTGCACAACATACTGTACTACTTCTAAATGATCAAAGGACACAGATTTACAGCTTAACTTCAGAAAAAGAAAACGTTCTTACAATTGACGAGTTGCTGTTTCTGTTAATAATTACTATTTGCCCCATGAGTCTTACTGAAACTCAGCAAAGTTCTGTAAACACACTTCTGCTTCAAATGTTTATAAATTAACCTGTTAAATTGATGATGATAGGGGGAAGGATTCAATGAGAAAGCTTTTTTTGTAGGCATATATTCAGAAAAGATGCTCATGAGCTGATGATGTCCTGGTTTTTGGTGATGGATATCTAACTTAAAATGTAGAAGCAAATACTTGCTCTTAGGAAAACACTTTAGTTATCTAATGAGTATTGTATAATAGAGACTACTATAGCATCAGATGAAGCTACATGTACTACCACACTACTAATTCAAATTCATTGCATGAATTTTCCCCCAAATCACTGCATAATAATTTTTTGTTCAGTAATCTCAAAAGCAACCTCTGTTTTTATCTGAACTTATGCTTCCTAGGAAGAGGGCTGAGCATCACCTCACACATCTACAATGAAAAAGCAATGGCTGCCAAACACAAATCAACCAAATAAAGTTCAGAGAAAGCTACAGCTAGGACAGGTGGAGCTACTGCTCTACAGCAGCTATTGCTCTATACAACTGTCAGAAAGTCTTTCTCCCCTTCCCCATTGCCAAGGGATGTAAATTCCAGTCAGAAAGTTTAGGAAGAAGTCAGTTCTTCCTCCTTCTCTGCTCTTATGTCTATCCTCTGCAGTGAGCTAATGCTTCAAACTTGGGCAGACATATGCAAGATAGACACTGTTTGATTTATTTTCTTCCTTTTAAGGCAAATTAGACTTAAAAGATGCAAAAATCCATCCAAATTGTTACTACCAGGTCTTACCAATGAAATGCTGATTAACACTCAATGCATTTCTTCTCAAATTAGTTACTGTATTGGAGGGGACAATTTCATGGTTTTTATTATAACTGCCTGTTATTTCTGCAGTAGTTGCCAAAGACCCTGTACACTCATTATTATTTCAAGCATGCAGACATTAGTATTGCCTCTTTGGAAATGGTGACATCCCTCTAAGAACTGAACAATCAGCTCAGGGTCTCATGGATATTTAAATCCTATGTGGAAGCTACATGGGATGCCTCTGAGCACAAAAGGAGCTTTTGCAATAAGCCCCATTTCTCAAAGATGCTGGTGCTTGCTGGAGGATTAGTGAGCAAAGTATACAGTTGTTCGAATGCCCCTCTCCTGACTGAAGTTGTCTGCAAAGCAGATGTAGAGCAACTCACATGTCAGAGATTAATTGCATACCCCCTGCCAAACCTGTGCTTAGTGAGCTGTGTTGCCCGATTACTCGTTATGTGCTGTGGGACATTGTATCTTGTTCATGCAGAATGAAATCTGGGATAAAATCCTTCTTTCTAAGTACTGGCTTAGGACCAGCAGTCTGAGAAGTTTTGCTTGTCTAGAAAGCATTTGTACAGTGTGCCAATGAGTTGGCCTTGGCACAGCAAGATAAAAAGATATCAAAAACAAACTCAGCATTACTAACTTAATCTTCTTCACCTTCATTCCCAGTTTAACCGTCAGAGTGTTTAGGAGCCTGCATTTCATCAGCTGTCAGTGTTTACATGACTTTGAATGCTGGCAGGCCAGACTTCTCAGGAGCACAGAGCATTTTGCTTCTAAATCTACCAGTGACTGGAAGAAGACACCATAAATCTGTTAAGAGTTTCAGGGACCAGAAGAGGAGCAAAATGCCATTTGCTAATGACTCTCTGGCTAATTTCTAGCTCAACTGCTTTGCAGCCTGCCTTGACTAGGAACTGGAACATGGGATTCCTACATTTGTAGTATTAATTGTTCCTCTCTAGCTGTGGTAGTTTGTGAGACCATGTCATGAAACTTCCACACTTACCTGCACCTAACAGGTTCTCTCACTCTGTTCCAGGATTCAGTATAACAGTTCTGCCTCTGGACCAGTGCCATTTTCATGTTATAATACAGTGTGCCCTTTGGACCATGGCGTGACATGGACTGAGGTGAATTTGTTAAAAACTGTCAACCCTTTATTTGGCTGTTGATTTTCTTAATGTTTACACTAGGAACATGGTTAGATAGAATCCTAGTTAGCATTTTATTGGAGAAGTTTGGAATTCCAAATTGTTAAAATAATACACTTACGATGAAGTTTGGATCTTTAAATGGTAACGGCTTGGCAGTAGTTTCCACTGATCCTGTGCTGGAGTCTGTGTTCAGAAATTTATTTTCATTCACAGCCTCTCCACCTGCACCCTGTAGAAAAAATACAGTCTTACTGCTTGTTACTCTGAGCAAGTTTAACTGGAGACGGAGCCATCTGCTGTATTACCTACCTGTTGCCTTTTTAGCTTTCCTATCTCTTTGGAATCTTTAAAGATGTTGCATGCCAAGAGTGGGGAAGCATGAAACAGAGTATTTCTCAATCAATTTACAACTCACACACAGAAGGGAGGAGGGGAATAGAGTGGCCAAAGCCCACTGAGTAAAAACCGCATAGGGTTTATTGCAGTCTTAATGAAAGCCGTCATCTCACTTTATAAAGTGCAAGACAGCATGGGCAACCCAGAACAGCAGCAATGTACACTGGATCTGTTTTAGAATGTTCTGTATGAAGTATTAACAGGAATATATAAAATTTATAAAAAGGCTTTTCATCAACTTCCTAAAGAAAAATTGATTATTCATTTCATTTTTCATCCTTGGCACCAGCTGTGCTTGAGTGATGAGTGAGAGAAAAAGTATTTTATTATATATTATTTTTATATGCAAGCTTCACAAAATCTTCATGGGTGCTAGCTGGTGTTTTCTAGATTTTCTTTATGGTTTGTTTATTTATTTAGCAGGAAGAGCAGTTGGAGAAGATGTGTATGACTGGAAAGCTAAAAAAGTTGTGTGGCAGTCTAAGCAATTTCTGATAATTCTACATGGCTGAGTTTATGGGATTTTTAAAAATTTGTTAGTGACCTTTAAGTCTCCACATTACCAGAACTAGCCCATGCTACATACATAAATGTTTCTTTGAAATCCTCATCTACCCTGAAGCCAGTGCAAATTTTGCCACTGAGTTTGGCAGTTTAGTCAATAGGAATTCACACCTGGATTTTTTTTCACTTGGAGAACTAAAAGCTTGGCTAAAAGCTAAGTCAATATTTACTGAGCGGATGGTTAAAATGTTTTTTTACATTACCTTCAAAGGGATAATACTTAAGAAAAAAGTGTTTGCCTGTAAAAACCTTTTGTGTTGATACAATACTCATTTAAGTAAGAGAAATAAGGATTGTTATTATTTGTGGCTTATGGGAGTACCTCTGCAAACTGAGACTATATAGCAAAGGCCATGATTCAGCACATCCTTCTCCGTGTGAATACAAAGGAAGTGTTTTTACTCTCAATACATGCAAAAGTAATTACAGGATTAGGGACTAGGCAAGTTGAACTCTTCTTAGAGGAAATACTTCCATCATTCTACAGTGCCTGTTTTCAACATAGCTAAGAGAGGTCTTAAATATTGGAAGTATAAAGTAAAAAAGCAATGTTTCTAGTGCCTTACTAAAATAAAATATATGAATAGAAACAATCTATTTTCAAAACAACACTCAGTCCTCTGTAAGTTCATATTACAGGGGATAAGGCCATAATAACATCAGCAGAAGCAACACTGAAGCCTGTAGCTTAAACTTGATTCTTCCATTGAGGACAGACAACATTAAAAGGCAGTGACTGTCAGAGAAAAAGAAGAAATGCAGACAGATGTTTAGAGACACGTACATTATGTGGCAATGAGCAGAGAAAATATCTTCATCAATCGTGAGTAAAGTGGCTTTATACACTGAGTTCCTAGGTTTCAAAGTATATTCTTGCACATGCACGCTTCCAGCATTTCAGACTTCAGCAGCAAATATTAGTCAGTCTTGAGAAAGACAAGGCTTGAGATACAGGATTATTTTTCATGAATTCATTATCTCTGATACTGCTCATTATCAGTGTAAATTCTCTTAAGTGGAAGAATCAGCACTCAGATTTATTCTTCAAAGCATTCTTGCCTTTTCTTTGGTACCATCTGGTTGGTTTTAAATCCAGTTCTACAGATAATTACTTTATCACTTTTGCCCCTTCAGTGATCTTCTCCTAAGTATTCTGGTTTCTATTAAACAGGCTTTGAGTAGTATTTCAACAATATCTCAAAACAGTAACTAGTACTTTGAGACTCAGCAAATAAAAATAGCTAAATAGTAAAGGGGAAGAAACTTCCTCATACTGTAATAGTCTGTAATTTCTGCAGCTGGATATACTTACATATTATACCCACTGTCTTCAGTGTTTTTTTCTGTGTGGATTCAGTGCTAATCTTGCTGGTGCACTGGGAAGGAAAGTAAGGAATTGTTCCGGGCAGGACAATTCCTGAATGTAAACACTACATGTCATTTCCTTTCCATACCAGCCCCTAAGGGATTTCAGGTATTAGAGCTGCTAGGAGTTGGGCTAGTTCTCATTACAGGACAGATGTTGATTTTGTTGGTGCCAGTATTCCTTGTATGGTGGCAGGGGCAGCAGGATCTGGAGCAGCACCTGGTGCTGTTTGGGTTCATGGGATCACCCAGGTCATCCTCCAGTGCCAGTGAGACATAATGCCAGCAGCAGGAGCCTCCGGATCCATCATGGACAATTTGAGAATAGTGGTTTCCTCTCCAAGGCAAAGGGTCCAGGCTGGTGTGCAGGACTGTAAAGCAGCTTCCATACCACTGATGTATGCAGCTGATACCATGATTTCAGAGCCCTGTGGCAGACTGGGAAACAAATAAGATCGAGTACTAGAATTCCAGTTAAATACTGGGAACTGAGATAAAGATGTACTGTAGAGGCATGCCAGTTCCCTCACTGAGCACTGCTTGTATGAAAACTCTGATTTTTAGCAGTGGGACCATGGCAGAGAGACACTCCGCTAATGTGCTTTTCTTTCTGGAAAAACATTAAAGAGTTGAGCAGAAGCACTGCTTCCAGAATAATGTGCTATTGCACAGGAGCATGAGCTCTGGCAGTACAGAGCTTTGAAAAGCTCTTCCCGTGCAGCCTGCAGAAGTCTCAGTTGATATCCTCTGCAGCTTTATCGCCACAAATTGCAAATGCCTTCAGAATCTACAAATCTCTCTGGCCTAGGTTTTAAACATCAGGATTTAAAGCATAGGAAACATCATGTAATTTTTCAGGTTTGTTTACCCAAAGTTTTTTAAAGGCAGGGGATATGGATCTACCTTTGTTCTGCAAAACACATGTTTCCTGAAAGTGAATAATACAGTGATAATACAAACCATTACTTACAGCCTGAAAAGAGATTCCTCAGTGAACAATAATACAGTAAAGGTAATCTTTAACTTTTAACATCAGTTGAACAAATCTCTCCCAAATGTGCTTGTTTTCTTGGTCCTTTAGATTGGAAGACAGCTCATTCTTGACTGTCATGTGTTGGGACAAACAAACAGGAAGAATTCAAATACTTTTCGTAGTCCTGTGAAGTGACTGTGGTGTCGTGAGCACAGGGAGGAAGTGTCTGTCACCAGGGAACACGCTCTGCTCAATGTGTGCTGTAACCCCCAGTCACGTGTGGGGCAGCTTCCCCTTCCTGCCCAATCCACAGCCCATCCCCAGCACATTTTCCCTACCAAGATGCTCTCTTAGCTAACTCTCTCACCCCCAGACTCCTGGGATAATCCCAAATGCTTTGCTGTGGGGCTAAAAAGAAGGTGTAACCATGGGCTGAAATGCTCAAAAGCTTCTTTAAAGCTTCTTTTTAACTGATCTTGTCAACAATCTTTATGGGGAATTCAATACACACTTCAAGGAGAGAGCAGCTTTTAATGTGCACTTTATAACCAAATTGTGTCTTTTAAATGGTGGTTTATGTAACTAGGGCTACAGGGAATTTGTCCTACATTAGTCACTAAGCAGCATGTTTTTCTCCATAGCTTGTTGAAGATTATAGCAACAGTGACTTTGGAGTGGCTTTACGTTTTCAGGGTACACCTGCATGGGAAAATGAAGGAGTGATTTTAGTACAGCTGAACATGCTTATGCTAGTTTTACCTCAAATAAGGATAAAAACACTGCAGTAAGGACTGCAGCTAAGCCATCAGTAACTAAGTTCATCCTCTCCCAGCACCTCTTTCTGTGGCTGTTAATCTCCACCGAAGTCCATGTTGCCACTTCTTCTCACATTATCCCTCTCTGTTTCTTTTCCTTCTCCTCCCGGTACCCCTCAGGCACTGAGCAACCTTGACTGGAATGGCATGTATTAAAAGTCATAGGCAGCAGGTCAAATACTTCCTACAGGAGCACTTGTGCAATGCTATTCCCTCTGTAAAGGTGTGTTTATGTGCTTTAGCTGAATTTTAACTACAACTGAAGTATGGCAGGTTGGCAACCTCTATCCCTCCTGGGAAAAACAAGAGAAATAGTGAGGGGATCAGCTTCTATTTTGCATTTCTTTTCACAAGACCATCTATCGAGTATTCAGAGCATCCCTGCTGGGTGGGACACTGCCCTCCCTGTTATGTCCTAGGAGTGGGTGATAGTCACCTGAGAGAGGAAGATGGCAGAGGACTTGGTAGACAGCAAAAATTTGAGAGAGACTGAAAGCCTGCAGCAAACACTTGGGAGTTGTTTTAGCAGCAGCCAAGTCTGGGGAAGAGACCTGAGCTAAGCTTTGCTACCTTAACACTGATTTCTTTAGAGTAAAGCCAAACCCCAGGAATGAGCCTAGTTTGGACCCTGCTGTATATGCTGTCTGTACTGGGAGAAAACACACTGGGAGGCTGCCTATTCACATACTACTTTCAATATTAGGTTTTGGTAGATCTATTAATTTTTTGTATATATTTTGTTCCAAATTCCCTACCGCAGATGTTTTCACATGATTTCCAAAGACTGCGCCACCTGTCTGGTTTTATTTAGAGAGGACAAGCAAAACTTGTAGACCATGGAAGCTGATTTCTTTGTTTTGGCTATTTCTAGGTGGAATCAGCATTGTGGGGTTTGGGATGGGTGTCTATGACGGCACTAAATACCAGGTAAAATTAGCTTATTGTGAAAGTGCTTGTTTGACTCATAATTTCTTTTCTTTTTCTTCCCCCAGCAAGGATTAAAACTGTACAAAATGTATATAGTCAGAACAGCTGATATATACTGAAGTAAAATTTCTTACCTATTTACCTTTGGATTATATTCTATAACATTTTTAAAAATTATTTTAGACGAATAGGACTTTACTATGTATAAAAAAACCCCATGAAAATATGAAACACAAAGTCAAAGACATAAATACATGCATTTCTGGCATCCTGTCACTGCATACCACGCATGTCATGGCTTAGGAAAACAATTGATTTGCACATCACTGAAGGTATACTATGACTATCAGTGGCCAGTTTCACTAGGTGTTACAGTTTTATGGGCTGAAAACAAAATTTAAACCTAGAGGGTAACTGAATAGTGTGTTGGCAAATCAAAACTTAAATGTGTAAATAAATTCTACGAGAACTGGAAGGGCAGTTTCTAGCTTAAGGATGCAAAAACAGTACTGAAAACATTGATTCTCTCTGTTTTCTGCAAATCATTAATTTGTTAACAATATATTGAGTACAGGAATTGTAGATGAAGGTGGTTACACATGTTGGGGTTTGGTTTGGTTTCTGCATTCAGTACTTCTGAAATGCTGCCTTTATCTTATAGTGATGATAAGGGTGTTGTATGTCACTACTGGAAAAGAAGTCGTAAGAGGGGTCTGGCCCCAAGAACCCACTTTACTGAGGAACCCACTTGTCTTCAACCTTTCTATGCGAAATCCAATAAATAGTTTGAATTACTTTTACTTTCTTCTGGCAGCTGATTTTCATAATCGCAATACTACTACAATGTTGCTTTAAATCAGCTTCAATAATGGCACATGTCTAATTATTCCTGTAGTAGGTTACTTCTAGAGCTGCAATATCCAACTTGTAGCAACTTACTTGGCTTTTAGTTGTGTATAAGTTCTGTGATATCCTGACAGAGCTGTGGCATGCAGCCAGAGAAGAAAATGGTAATTTATAAAATCGATGGATAATACCTGTATTTTCACTAGCAGACAATTACAGTGAGTGAGAATGCCATGTGGAAACAGAGCACAAATGTCACTAGATGACAGCAGCGATGATATGAGCAGACTTTTTAAAATTGGGAGTAGATCCTGAATGTCAGCTATTTAACAGAGTGCCAGCTAATACTGCTCATACTGGAACATATATTAAGCTGTTTGATTAATATATTAGCTCTCACTATAACAAGAATGGCCCAGGCTCTTGCACATTCTGAATATTTAAATCATTTAACTTTGCATGATGACATGACAGGGGCCATTAAAACTTGAACACGTACCCTGTGGCAGACAAAAATGCAACTCTTTACAATTCTGGGAATAATTCACTGAGAAAGGTGTCAGAATTAGACGTGCTTAAGCTCAAGTTAAAATGATGGCTAAAAAATTTCTCACTGCCAACATTATTAACACAGTATATTTCTGAAAGCAAACTCACTGAAGACTCAGTAACAATGTAGGACTGAAGAAATAGCCCTCTCTGGAACAAGATTAACTCTATCCAAGTCTGTGAGAGAAGGGTTTGCTGGAAAGACTTATTCAGTAAGATGTATAAATATGTCTTCCTCATCTGGTTGCATTTTACTAGTACTTGGATTCAGCAGGAAAAATGTTTTCCCTCTTCCTTTCCACTCACTGAAATGAAGCCCAGTACAATTTCCCCAGCCTTTTCTCTTTCAGCATTCCGGTACACAGTAGGGTTTTAGTAACGTTCTCCCTTCACAGAAGGTCCTACCTTATTTTGGCATAGGACAAAAAATAGTTCAGCTTGAAAATGTTCAAATGCCAGGAAGAGAAAAAAAACCCCCTAATCTTGCATATTCACAGCAAATTTTGTTCCACAGGGCACTGAAAGACTGACTTTACTTAAAAAAAAAAAAAAAACAAAGCCCAAACCCTGAGTAGTATCCAGCTGAAACTAACTATTAAGTACATTGCAGATCGTTTCCCTTGATTTCAAGCAGCTACTAGGATTGGCAAGTCATTCATGTATACAGTGTAAATTGGGAGTAAATCCATCTAAGTCAGTGGGTTTCATCACTGTCAACTCATCTTAAAAGACAAGGGTCCTGGTATAGGTTTCTGCTTCCACCAACATCAAAAGTAAATATCCCCAAGGCCTGGCAACAAAAATATTTTTGCTTAAATTACCACATGGTCCTCAGATGCTACTGCTGTTTTCACTTATAAAGAAAGCTGAAAAAGGGTTGCTAAACAAACATAACAACACAAAGCTTGAAATTAGATTGTTGGATTATTATAATAATAGTTTATAATTCCAAGTACGTGTATCAATAAATGCACTTCTTCTTCTAACCCTTTCCCAGAGGATTTCTGAGTCATGTGTCAAACTACTTATCTGTGCAAGACTTACAAAACCTGCCTTTCCTCAAGCAATGGTTCTTTCCCTCTGACTTGCTGAGTATTTCCACTGAGCATCAAGAGTTAATCAACTGTGCAAATTAACTCCAAACATATGACTAAAATTTAGATATAATCTCTGCTGTTGGGTATCTAAGGATGTCGGGGAAGGTGTTTGAATCAGGACATGGAAAACACTTCAATTGCAATTTAAATAAATAAAGGTAATACATAAAGACACACAAGCTGCCCAGACAGCAATCTGGACATCATGCCTTCGAACTTCTGCTGGTCTGAGGCAAGTTAAACATCTCACATTCTAACTGCCTCCGAAAGGCTGAATAAAATTTTACTCATGCACTAAAAGATTGGACTGTCACCAAGTGATGGATGGCTTTTCTATGCTCTCTGTAGGGCATTTCAATACCATAGACTCCAAGTGCTCTTGATTAAAAGTCGACATTCTCATTTAGGGTCCTGTCAGTGCCTGAGCTTCAAACCATTATCATTCACCTGCACTGGTGGTTCCAGTGACAAAATACTTACCAAAATGTATAAAATACTAATTACTTTAGTCACTTTGATAGAGGTATAAAACATCCTAATGCAAAGCCCTGTTATGATGTGTGTGGGTTAGAATTCAAAATTAAAAACGCAACCAAAGGGAGAATAAGATTTTAATTACATTCCCACCTCTCAAGCATTTCCTAAAAACCTAGGGGAAAAAGACATAGCAATATCATGACACAAGATCTCCTTTCATAATGGTACTGTTCACTTAAAAAAAACAACAAAAAAAACACGAAAAACTCAGGCTTACTTTCTTCTCTTCAAAATTATTAAACAGTCAAACACAGAAAAAGATGAACAAGCCTCAGTAAAAAGCTTGGATTTATTCTCAAGAGATTTCAGATGCCAAACATGTTTTCCCATTTAAAAACTTTCAAGTACTGTGATAGGCATAGTTTTATAACTTACAGATATTTAAAGGAAAAAAAAATTACTATTTCCTGTGGGGAAAAGCCTCAAATAAAATGTAATTGGGACACAACTGTGAATAGCTTCACACTATCCCAGAAAATCTTGGTTTAATTTGCATTTGCCACAAAGCTCCCTTCGGCTTAAATAATTGCAAGGGATCTCTCACTTTTAGATTTCATTTGGTGGATTGGGACTACTCCTTGTTTATAAAGTTTGACAGTTTTCTTTATTAAGAAAATTGTAACTTGGACAAATTCATAAGCATAAGCTGAATGGCATTGCTGAAGTGGCCCTAGAGCTAAAACTTTCAGTATATATAGAATCCAAAGGATGTGTTGGGTCATACTTACATCAAGGGTAAAGGTGAGCTCAGCTAACAGAATACTTTGATCCCTCTAGAGAAAAAAAAAGTCTCCTAAATTGATGGGTTTTAAGACTGAAAATGGATGGAAGCATACTAGCAAAAAGGACTACAGTAAATCACAATTGAAATTTTATAAAATATCTGCCAGTGTTCCTTTTTTTATCAGAAAAATTCAGTTCAGTCAAGGACTTTGGCTAAAATGCATCTTAAAGTTTAGAATACATCATTTGATACAGAACAGTTAAGGTCAAAGTACTTCTGAAGAAAAGAGTGGAGGATTACAATATGCTCATGTGCCGTTAACATTGTAATGCTGCTCAGGGAGCATACCAGAATCCCTGTGCCGAATAACAGCCTTCAGCCAAGGCAGGAGAAGGATCCAAGTCCATTCATCTACACGAGACTGAATCAAGGACAAGGAAAGCAAAAAGTTATCGGCTCCTATGACTGATGGGAGAGTAATTTCATTCTGAAAAAAATAAAAAAATACTCAGTTTCCTGATTGTAGTTTATTCTGTAAACCATTATCCATTCTGACGGGAAATAACACCTGAGTAACAAAGACAAACGAAACATTTCTTCAAGGAAAGGCAGTTAATTAGTTTCAACTGAAAACAGGGTGTATCTTTCTTTCAGAGCTCCTATTCTATCTATTTTGCTTAGGAAAAAACACACCTGAATTAGAATAGTTAAGTTTTACCTTCAAAATGTTATGGACTACCTGGTAAACCAATACAGAAAACTTTACTTTTAAATTTTCCCTATTTTTTGCACATTTTAGCATTTGCTTCTGTCTTTCTTGTCACTTTAAGTAGATAAAAATTCTAGTTTCATTTCATTTCTGCTAACCACACTACTGCCATGGTGCATTGCAGTCTGAAGTTACTTAGAAGACCGTTTTTTCATGTGTGTACATAGTGCCATACTGACTGCCATACTGAAACACCATGTCAGAAAGACAAAGGTTAGGTACACTGATCTATGAAACACTGCACTTCTACAGGAACTGAGAATAAAAACATTCTTTCTACAGACCTTCAAAAAGTTATCAAAGGCATAATGTATCAGAGAGTAGTAATTTTATCAGATGCTCCAAAGGTCTTTTAAAGAAGACAAGAAAAGAAACTATACCTTAGATTTTAAAAATCTTCGAACTAAATCTGTCATGTTTACTGTTTGCCTCATATTATGCGACAAAAAAAAATCTGATTGCACATGGCCTGAATACTGCATTCACTTTCCTTTATCTAGTAAACTCAATACCAACCATTCTGGCTTTGAACAGCACACCAGTCTCTCGTACTCAGCAAAACTGTAGGTGCATTATCCTATGAATACCTACAATTAATTGGATAATGAAAAAAAAAACCCTGACAACTGAACCAAAATAAACATATGGCAAATTCTAATTTAGATGAAAATAAGGTAATACAAGTATGTCTTGTAGGCTATTTTGAGGCAGCTCAGGAGGAAAAGGGACGAGAGAGTTGTATGATAGAGCTAATTTCAAGGCAAATTTCTGAAATATTTCTGCAGAAACATTTGTACAAGTAGGTGGTTGTTTACTCAGCTATGCAAGGTCTGTGGCACTTCACCCTGATACCATATATTGAAGTTGAGGAACTGCAGCAGATCTGAAAAGCGCCAGACAGTTCAGCAATTTCAAATACGCTTCTATCCCGACTGCCTTTTTACTTGAAATAGAACAGAACTATTAAAAGACTTGACTTTTCCACTAAATTAGAATTAGTGAAGTGTTGGTATCACATCCACAATTGTAGGTGAGAGGGAAACATAGTATTTAATATTTTGTGGTGGGTTTAACAAGATCCTATTTTAAGACATTTCCGACAATGAATTATTCAGCAAATAAAAAAATACCTTTTGGACAGATCAAAAAGGACAAGGATAAAAAGAAAAAATTCCATAGCTGTAAAAAAAGGCAATTCTAACTGCAACAAATAGGTTTAACAAAAATGCAGGTGAAAATGGAATTTCTGACTTGAGAAAATTCAAGGTCACTAATGTGAGACTCAAACTAGCACTTCTAGTTCTAGACTATGTAAATCAAGATTATCAACTTAAAGAATAAAGCCTATCCAGATTACTACTTTGGTTTGAGGAGCCTGAACACACTATGCATACATCAAGGAAAAATAGCCTTCTGTTCCAATTTGTTGACTTTAACAGTTTATTTTGCTGTCAGAACATTGTCCTGTCCTTTCAAGGGAAGAGTAGTTCTAAAACGTAACTAAAACATAACTATTGTTACAGTGTAGGGAGAACTAATACTATCTAAATGTAGTCATTGATTTTTGTGGTAATTTTCATGTTTGAACCTGCCTATAGCAGGCGTGTAGGACTCTTTGTTTAGGGAGAGGACACACCCATCTTAGTCCCATAATCAGACATCTGAAAATTGACACAGTAACACAATCACTGAGGCCGGGAGGGCTCTCAGGAGGTCACCAGCTCACCTCCTGCTCAAAGCAAGGTCAAAAACTGATCTTGGACTAGATTTTTGGGGCTTTGGCCCTGGCAGGCCCCGAACGCTTCCAAGGGCAGAGATTGCACAGCTCTCCGTGCAGCTCTCCATCTCCCTGGCTAGAAATCAGTATCTTATAAAATAGAAAATACGGATTTTATTAACAAAAAGCTCTTTTGGTCATAAGCAGTCATATAACTCACATTAATTACTGCCCTAATTTCTGCACATTCCAATTCAGCAGTAGTTTGCTGTAGTCCTGATGGTTTCAGGGCATAAATGTAACAAAGTTTTTAGACAGACGAGTCATCTTTTATTAAATGTACCTGTTTATCTGGAAAATTAAGACAAGCTTCTGGATGGACTGCATACCGATATACCACAGACTCAACTGGAAGACTTTTTATGGCACATAACTTTCACACAGTTTCCTAGAAGGTTTTAACTCCCTCCTCCTTTATCCTATATGATGAGTACTTTCACAATACTTTCTCCCTTGCCAGATGAACATCCCCTATACTTCTGAGACGCCAATAACCTTTTCTTCAAATATGGTCTGCTTGATTCATATCTTACCAAACTATGAGCAGGAGTTCTTTATTTAGCTTGGGAAGTTGCTGTTTCACTTTCAAATAGGAAAAAAGACTTAAATGCCTGAAAATTAATTTGAGTTTTCCAGCTGTACCATTCAACTGACACTAGCCATACCTTTAAACCTTGTCTAATTTATGCAGAAACTATCATAGATTTCTCAGCCTTTCCTGCCCTTCTTCTTGTTCTTTCATTAACTCAGGAAAGTATAAATCTGAGGAAGCAATAAATGAGGCTGTCATGATAAGCACACTGCATCCCTATGAACACCGGCATAAGTAAAGGTACACGCATGTCAACACTCCAAGGGCAGAAAACTCAAAAATTTAAGTTGCTTAAAACTTTGGAGAAGGTTTCACCTCTAGGCCTGTGGATGTTTGCAAAATGAGCTATCCTTTTAAAATACATCAGATTTTATGTAGTACACATATTAGGTAGGTTGTACGCGGAAGCATGGAATTTTGTGTGTTTACCGAAAATTAAGGACATATGCTACACAACAAATCATATTTCTCTATTTAATAAATGATAAAAAGGCAGATATGATACTAAGAGTCTCTTTTCATGTGGTAAATCCCAGCAATGGCCTGCAGTGCTTTATAGAAGGAATTTTCTCTTTTAATTCTCAAAAACACTCCTTATCCACAGCAGGGTCTTTTAATCAGCAAGGACAGTTTTTCTTCCTGAGTCAGTCAGCACTTACATCTGGGGCAGGGCAATTACAAGACAAGTAGCCACAGATATTCACCACTCCCAAAATGATGGACTCTGCTACAGTAAAAGTATGTCTTACTCAGAAAACAGTGTCCTTCTATCTATTTTGAATTTGTTTCTTGAATTAACGGTATTGCATTTTTACTACAACATAAACCCATGTTATTAAATGGCATGACTATTTCACTTTTTGTCCAGAGTTTTGAAAGGAAATTATTTCTGATCCCTGCTTGCACAACTGTGTATTAAAATTATCATAAGACAAAACATGCAATAGAAACAAATACGTAAAATACATAAGCAGACTATTCTGATAACCATGTTCATTACCAAACTATGGATTTGTTGTCTTTGGAACAGAGATAAAACCTTCATCCTTGGCTGTACAGGAGAACACCTTTCCACACTCCCCATACCACACACCAGACTTGCTTTTAGCCTGGTGGTTAGCGTGTGCTTGGGATGAAAGAGAGTTTGAACCCCCTCAGGCAGTGGAAGGTAACTTCAAGTGGAGGACAGATTAAGTATTTTTAAGGACAGATGATATAAAAAGCAAGTATCACTGGGTAAGTGTGCTTCTACTTTTGAACGAAGGGATTTAATATCTGCTTTCAAAAAGGCAGATGTTTCATGGTTCTGAATCCCAAGTAGAAGGAGATGCCTAAATCTTCAGGGAGAAGTATAATTAGGACTAGTACATATTTCCTGATAGCTTATTTTGGTGGCACCTCAGAGTTAGTAGAATCAGCTAAGGGACTTAGAGACTGACAGAAAAGCAATATGACAGCAGAAGCTGTTATTTTCCAGGCCTTCCTGCAGGCAGGGACACTGGAACAAGCATTTTATTTAGTCTGTTACAGTCAACTAATGAAATCTGTAATTAAGCATATGCATGAAACAGGTTGCTTGTAGTGAAAAAGTGTTTTTTCTCGTTCATGCCACTTCCTTGTGCTACACCCCACAGCTGTTAAGACTTCCCTGTGAATCAGTCCAGTTCACCAGTGCAGCAGGAGACAATGCAGCTTCCAGGAGAGGGGGAATGTTTGGCAAGTCCTGACTGCTGACCTCGATCAGTGGGAACAGGTCTGGGGAGAGCCAAAGCTGGCATGATGCAGGCAGCAGGAGCATGCAGCTGAGACTTGTGGAGGCGGAGAAGAGGGAAGAAGACAAGAGACTGGGACTCTGATAATGAGAAACTAATACATTTGCCTAATTGAGCCTCGTAAAGTTGCAGGTGTGCTTTGCAATGAGGCAAGACACGCTGTTCATGGATATGAACTCTTGTGTCAGGGCCAAGCATACTTCACAACATGGAGTGTCACAGCTTTTATGGCTTTCTGCAGGTTTAAATAAACAGCCATTCTCTCCATTCTGTTTTCTTGGAATGTTTGAGAAATGTGTTCACAACCATCCCTGGCTAAAAAATTAGTATTTCTATTAGCCTTTCTAATCCAAAATGAACACATTGCTATAAATGGATATAATATATAATTGATATAACTACCAATGTCTTGCTACAGCATGAATTGAACTTAATACCAAATACAATTATTGCCCTTTAGAACAATGTGAAAAACAGTCTGACACCTCTTCAAATCTGCAATATCTAGACAGTTAAGTTATCGCAAATTTTCTTTTGGTAATCTGAATTTCTTACAGCACTAACTGGATTCCGAGATCACCTTTTAGGAGTACTACCTTTCAGAAAAAATGTCATGCTAAAGTACATGTATGAGATGTTTTAGATTGCTCTTCCTCTTTCAAAAAAATAACCCATCCTATTTTATTTCCTTATGATAGAAGTGGTGAACCATCTTTATTAAATCTCCTAAATTTCCTGCATGTTTATTATGAATCCTGAAATTAGGTGTGATCATAGTAAGACTCCATTTTCTGTTAGCTAAAAGAAAGATTAAAATTGCTAGGATAAGTGGAGAAGGCTAAAAAACCCATGACACCACCATACTAATGCCCATAGTAAAAGCCAACAGACATATGCTTTTGCTTAACACATCTGTGTTTACTCTAAATCTAAAATCTACTCCCATTTGGTTGCGGGAGGTAGGTAATTCTCTGAGACTGGCATAGTCTGGTTTAGAAATTCACATACTTTTATGATTACAGATCATCTGAAGCCTTCAAAATGTGATAAATGTCAAGCAAAGTTAATTCTTAGCTCTGTTTTGACAGTTTCCATTTTAACTTAGATTGCTTTATAAAAGCAATTCCCTTTTTAAAATAAAGCTAAGCTTAAAACACACATAAATTCTGCTAGATTTCTGTAGAAAATCTGCTTATTGTCTTTTAATTACCATTTTTCCCCATCAGGGACTGGAGGGATTCTGGTTCTTTAACAGATTTAACTTCAAATGTGCAAATGACAAGAACTGGTGCTTCAGGATAATCCTGGTTCTCCTTAGTGGACTGCCTGAAAATAAGATGTATTTTGGGAAGAGTATTCCAGCTATTCACTATCAGCTTTGTTGCAGAAAGTATTTTTGTGGTGCAGAGTCTGAAAGGATTAGGAAATGTAAGCGCTGACCCTCTGAGAGCTTCATTCAGAGAACGGCAGGTCTGGAGGACTTTCAGTGCTCTGTGGTCTGGTGACATGCACTGTGATGCCAGAGCATGTAAATATGTGTGGGATAGCGCTGCCAATTGAAATGCTACCTGCTAAAACTCTTGTTAAGACACGGCAATTTGTTTTGAACTGGCTGCTAGTTTGGTAAGAGCCAAAACTCTTGGGTAGGGTTTGGTGTAATTGTGCAAGTGGCTGAACTTGAAGAGCTCACCTTAGCAGTTTTTATCAGTAACTAGCAATCACCTGCAATGTATCAGAGTATGTATATTTTATCCATTGAAAGTGTCATTTAATTTAATTAGATTTGAATTAACATCCTGTGGGAACACATTATATCTTTTAAAGATATCATTCCAGGCAAGCAGTAGCTTCAGACTGGAACTGCTTCACTGGTTAAATTCATGTATTTTCAGTTACTGTCATAATCTTAGAGGATGAGACGTTTTAAAACAAAAAGTGTAGTCTAGAGCATAATGACATGATAGCTTTTTAATAAACTGGCAGATAGATAGGTACTTGTATCTCCTTGCTATCATTCTGTATCAGGTTCCTACTGTCTTTCAGGGCAGGTGGATTGGTGACAAACGCTACTTGTTTAATAAATTTCCAACTACAAAGGAGAATCATGCCCTTCTGTAGCAGAAAGTCTAATATGGAACAGTATTAAAATAACTGGAATAAGTTTGGTATTATGCTGATTGAAGTAAACAGGGTCTGAAGTGATAAGTAGGTAATTTTTAATTTCAGCTCAGAAAGTTGTTATACTGTGCCACACTGGAGGAGGTCCTCTAGGAGGTTGTCCCAGAACATGGTGACAGCAGCAGCTCGGCTCAGCAGCTGTAGTGGTACATTGTTGTATAGTTTTTAAACTCACTCACCCTAACCTCAATTTTTCAGGAAATTACAGCCAGATCAAATGAGCTCTTTAAAACAAAGTTATTTTTAAATTGATTTGATGGTTTCCTACTAAGAGTGCTAGGCTTGGTAAAATAGCATAACAGGAGAATTGATTAAATTTACAGATATTTAGGGTCAGATTCTGTGCTGTTTATGTACTAGGATAAGCTTCCTGCCTTTGGTGGCCAGCTTTTGAGTACATAACAGTAACCACGTTAATACGTATATATTTCAGTCCACTTGTTGAACTTACAGCTGTCTGTCAGAACTGTGAAATCTGATGATCTTCAGTTTATAATATAAAAACATCATAATATAGATATATCTAAAATAAAAATGGACTTCTAGTTGTATCAGAGTCACTCCATTTATTTTTGTGTTGTGCATTAGAGGAGTTTACTTAAGATGACGGTAACTTTTGATTTTATTTTCTAACATTGTTGTATAGTTTTTGCTTTTAAGATAGAATGAGAAATACAGAAAGCATTGAGTAGACATACCAGTGGTACTGCTGCAATAAAATAATTACAGATAAAATCAATATAAATACTTCACCAGGTTAAGTCTGAAGTTATTTCACAAGTAATGTAAGCAAATTTAGATTTACCATAATATTTAGCATATTTTGTCTCTTTAATTGTCCTATAACAAAATCAGAGACTTTTTTTCCAAATCATTCTCCTATCTTACTGCAAATGTTCTCTTTAAAGCTTGTTAGCTATCATGGAAAAGCATTCTACTTCATTACTTACACCTTGATCTAGAATATACTCTTTTGAAAGCTTCCCATTGCGGTATAATTTATAAAAATAATGGTGTGAACATTAAGGTAGAGCAACTGGTGGCATTTTAAGATCAGTATCAAAGGTTCTATCCCAGGTTAAGTGATAGTAATTAATCAGACAGGAAACCTGGAAACAAATCTGCACAAGAGCCAGTGATGGAGCTGAATCAGCACAGCAGCTACTGGGAACCACTGGGCAGGGACATCTGAGGGAATGGTGCTCTGTAAATCACTACACAGCATTGGTTTTGATACATTAATGTTACCATTTAATACACATAATAATCCTCAACACGGCTGCAGCAAAGACTTAGGTATTTTGCAGTGGCACAACAGCATGGGAGGAATAATTGTGTAATGCTAGTGGAAGTGAAGTAATCAATTTGCAATCACACTTTCCTGTAAACTCACTTTTAATACAGCGTTTGGTAAATGCAGGCATTATGTCCAAAAAGCATGTGTCTCCTTCTAAAGACATGAGTGACAAGCCCTATGAGCAATGTGCTTCCAAAACAAACATGACTCAATACCTTTGGGTCGGTAACTCACACAAATCACACAGAATGTTCTGAGTTGGAAGGGACAAACAAGGATCATCAATTCCAGCTCTCAAGTGAATGGCCCATATGGGGATTGAACCTGCGACCTTGGTGTTATTAGCACCATGCTCTAAAAAAAAAAGATGGAGGATGTTTTTTGGTAATGTTCCTAAGGTGTATCTTAGAGAAAGTAGCAATTCACATTGGAGAAACAAAATCAAAATGGGGTTTATAAAAACCTGCATGCTATGTGATAATTCTGCCTTCTTGTAGGATATACACAGTTACTCAAACTAGTTGATTACATTGCTATGCTTAAGCATATTTGTTAGATAAAAAAATGAACACATTTTTGAAATTTACAGTTTTACCAGACCAGCGTGTCTTTCAGGGTGAGCATTGTGACAGCTGCTTCTGACATAGACCATATGAGAGAAAAACTAAGTATGCAATTTGCAAAGCTAACAAAAGTCCCTTTTTGTTTAATTTCACAAAGATGGAATCAGAGACGTGGGAATGTTCACAGTTGGCATAATGTGAAGTGTATCTTCATGTAGGCCAGCACAAGGTTCTCTGCAGAAGTTACTAGTTAATACACCAGGGGGGTCCCCTAGATCCTAAGTTGACTTCTGCAGGTAGTTTTAAACCTCCCAGTAGGGATTCTCTTACCTGCAGTTTGCTACTTAACCAAAGAAATAATGTCAGTTTACTTAAAAGAGAAACCATTAAACGCTGAGCTATGGCACGATCAACATTTTTAACTCAAAACACGCAAAGCCCCCATTTCATTTGTTTGAACTGGCTTGCTCCAGAGCTGGTCAGCAACATTGAATGAGACAGCTAGAATGAGCTGTTTCTTGTCCCATTCCTGAGGTTACACATTTTCTGAGACTCATTTTTTTCTTTTCCTTGAGGGATTGATCTGCACTGCTGAAGTCAATGAATGTGTATGGTGACTTAGACGTAGTGTTGAGAAATTACTTCTTTCTCTACTGAAATCACTTGTGAGAAGAATTACAAAAACTGTTTATCACACACTATTGAAACACAGTTTTAGTAAGAAATCATGGATTGTCTCATAACACTGGAAGCTGTCCACAAGCCAAAGTTTGGTGTGAACTTTGGAAAACAGTTTTAGAAGCTGAAGGGTGGGGAAGTTTTTAAAGTATGAATTATTTTATATACATTTAAATTATATATAAATATATAATGCTTTATATCTGCGTACACACACGCACATGTACAGAGCAGACTGCTCCACGCTGGAAAATCCAGATCATTATCTCTATCGCACCTTGAAAAAGTTGTCAAACGTGATCATGTCAGGCAGTAATTTTTCACAGTTGTGGTGCACTTTGTTAGCAACATTAAGCACTGTACTGTGTACTCCCTGTCCTAGGCAAAGCCCACCAGAAAAAAAAACATGTAACTGCCATGGGGTGAACACAAGAGCATCATTCAAATGAGGAAGAGTTTGTGTCTGTGCTCTCGTGTGTACACAATGGCTTTTATTTGCCTGGAGAGAAGATCTGCTGAAAAATGCATCAACGTTCCCCTGATCTGATGGCTGATGTGAAAAGCAGCAACCTAACTGGCAGTAGGGCATTTGTAGCTATGCTACTGTTATAGCTCATGAAATATTACACAGAAGAATCATTTCTATGGGAAAGAAAGGGGACAGCCATTTTTTCCAACCCTCGTTTCACCACTGTATCTACCATAATCTTTCTATAAGAAGTAATCTAAGACATAACAGAATCTAAAGTCTATACAGATCTTATGTACACACTGACTCTGAACATCTTCTGGGACTTAATTTTGGAGTGTGAGATGCTACCTCATCCTCAAGAGGCAGATGAGAAACAGAATGCTTTGAGTGATTGCTTATTTGTATAGTGGTGTGATTTACACCTCATGATCAGGAGGCAGAGGACATCAACTGGGGATGGGTGCTGGTGTCACACAATGCAGAAATTGAGGCTGCACCACCCGCTGGGATTGAGGGTTGGAGTTTAGGACAAACTCATATTCACAGCCCTTCTTCGTCTCTGACTGACTGTTTCCCAAAACTCAGGGTCTGAGGCTACATCTTAATTTCATATGCAAGTCTTCTATCCACTCAGCCCAACTGAGAGAAGGCCATGTGTCCTGCACACAGCAGATCTAGCAGCTGTTGAATTGTGGTCGTCTAGCATTAGTCCCTCCTCCGCGACAGCTCAGCTAAAATCGGCATCGGCAGGATCAGAGGTTTGTGCATCTGGGGGTACGCACGGAGCTCAGGCGCGGCACAACCTCGCGTACAGAGCTGCTACTGGAGGCGAGCGCAGGGAACAGTGAACTGCGGGGCGGCTCGGTCAGGAAGTGTCACCACACTCCTGTGTCACCACACACGGTATCTCGGTGGGCACAAATGCAGCTTCCACGGCATCCTGGTTAAGCTTTGCCTCATCCGCCCGCACACCCGGCCGGGGAAGGGGGGAGAACGACGCCAACGGTCCAGCTGAGCACATGGAGGGGAGGGGACACAACCTCCACGCTACAGAAGGATGAAGGAAGGCCCGACAGTCGCGGTCCCGACCCCTGAAGGGCCCCGCCAGCCCTAGGGACACCGCAGCGGGCTCTGCAGCTTCCAGCGCGGCTGCGGGCGGGACGGGAGAGGAGGAGGCAAGGGGGGCCGTAGGAGGCCGGGCGGGAGACGGCGGCGTGTCCGGGGATACCCGCGGGTCCTGGGAGCGGGGACAGTGCTAGCGGGAAGGGGGTGCGGGACACGCTCCCAGCACGGCGGGAAGGGGCGGGGAACGGCAGGTCACTACCGCGCATGCGCGCTGGCCGCCCCCCTCACTATTACCTGCGAGACACCAGGAGCCGTCGCCTTCTTTTTCTTGGCGGGGCCGCCGCCGGTGCCCGGGCTTGCCGGGCGCTTCTTGCTGCGGGACGCGGCGCCGGCGGGAGACGAGGCGCCGGCGGGGACCAGGCTGGCCATGCCGCCCCGCTCCGTGCCCGGGCCGGGAGCGCGCCCCGTCCCCGGCCGCAGTGGCGGCGCTGCGGCCGCGCATGCGCAGTGGTGGTGGCGCGGCCCTGCCACCTCTGGTTGGGGCGGCCGGGGCCAGGCCGGGCTTGGCTGGCACTTGTGAGGCTTTGAGCTCGGAGCGGCCGTGCCTGGGGCGAGTTTCGCAGGGAGCAGCTCTGCCGCCTCCTCGTTGCCCTGCGGTGTTGCGGCCCCCTTCTCAGAGGCCTGGCTGCTGTGGCAGGCTCGGCCCGTGTGCGTTGGAGGTGGCCAAGTGTGTCGAGGTGTGGGGTTTCTCAGCGTAGAGGGTGAGCGGGACTGGAAAAGGCGCTGGGTCTAAGTCACTCATATCACAGAGGCCTTTGCAGTCGTTTGGGAGGTGAGCAGTAAAAAGCTGTGCGGGAGTGGCTGAACACAGGCCGTAGTTTGGGGCATGGGGCCCTGTCCCCGTGCGGTGCCAGCGCTGGAGCGCTGTGTGCGCCATGCAAGCACCGCGCTGTGCTTGCAGGCAGTCGCTGCTTTAAGCTTGCCCAAGGGGAGATAAAGTTTGTGTGAAAGGCCCTCATATGATGAGAATGGTGTGCAAGTCTCAAATGTGTGAGTTTTTTCCAGTTGCCTCGATAAAATACGCAAGGGAGTTTGACTGCTCATGTCAGCTCTCGGGTGGTGAGCTCTGAGAGGCCGAACCAGCGCTCGGTGTGACCAGCCGTGCTGAACTCCAACAACTCCTGAAAGGACCTTGTAGTGAGGTGGGGTCCATCTCTTCCACTGTAACTGCAGTGAGAAGACCAGAGAAAGTGGCCTTAAGATGAGACAGAGGAGATTCAAATTAGATATTAGAAAAAAAAAATTTACTGTTTGGTTGGTCAGGCATTGGAATAGGCTCCCCAGGGAGGTGGTGGAGTCACCATCCCTGGAGGTGTTTAAGAGGTGCCTGGATCAGGTGCAGGGTGATGTGGTTTAGGGGTCACAGTGATAGTGTCTGGTTGATGGTTGGGCTTACTGATATTAAAGATGTCTTCCAGCTTTGACAAGCCTATGATTCTAACTGTGTAACCTTTCAAACATGTTAACATTAAAAATTTCAGACTATAGCTACAGCTAGCTGGTACTGATTGCCTGTGGGTAATTCATACTACTAAAGATTTGGTTGCTTCCACAGTGTTTTGGCATGGCTAGTGGCCTGGGCTAGTGATTTTTCCTCTTCTTGGAATCTGGAGCAATTTTACACTGGAGAAACATAGAATAGATTTGAGGACTGTGTGCTAAAGAGTTTTCAGAGTCCTCTTGCTGTCTGTGCTGTTTTACACCATGCCTCAGAGAATTGGTTGATGATGATGTGGTGTTGCACAGTTTTTAAGCTGCTTGATGCCTGAGAAAACTTCTGAGCTTTGTGCTTGCATGCACCTGCATTCAACATGCTGGTCGACTTATTGTTTATTAGAGCTGCTTCTATGCAGTGCCAGTCTCCTAGGTTTCCAGCTGCAGCTGCATGAGATCCTGTCCCAGCACATGCCTTGCAGAGAGGCAGAGGTCCAAGAAGTTGATATTCAGGCATAAAAATTAGGTCACGTTTATAGACGATGCTGTAATGAGGACTGAGCTTGGGCACAGTAGGGGTGCCAGGCAGTGCTGTGTAAAACAAAAACTTTGAAGGTGGCCTGAAAGAGAGTTGAAGACAAAAGCCTGGACTTCCAGGCTGTGTTCCAGGCACCTGTGTATGTAGCAGAAAAGCAGGACAAGATTTGCTTTCCAGGGGCATAAGCAGGGTCTTGTACAAACATCCAAGTCCCGTATTTTCCTTCCCAACTGTAGTTGCTGTCTTTCTGTGTGGGTATGCAGGCTGCCAGCAGCACCAGAAAGCCAACTGGTAAACTGGATTGAGTTTGCCCTTAGTGAGTGTTTCAGGCTTGTGTGTGCTCTGCAGTTCGTGTTTCTTCTCGCCTCAAATGATAGCCTCCCCTCACATGCTCAAAATAGTGACCTAGAGCGTGGAATTAGCAGGGGCGCTGGGAATCGCAGGGGAGTTGTGTCCCTTGATAAAGCCAGATCTGCTTTGCTGTGTGCTCAAAATGTTGATCTTGTCTTAGTCAGCCTTTTCTTGTTCCCAGGGCTGGGTCCCATCCCTTTCCCACGCACATGGTGTGTGCTCAGCTCCCAGGCATGCCCAATTAAATAGGAAGCATACCTTATCACAGGGATGTTTTTACTGAGAGGAGCATTTTAATGCAAGTGAATCATGCAGAGAATTAATGTGCTGCATCAGTGAAAGTTTTTAAATAGCGCTTAGCCAGGCATTTTCTTATCTGTACCCATTTTTATCAACTGGTTTACTAAAAAATCACAAGGCCCATGTGTATTGCAGTAATATTAAGTACAATAGATTTTTACACAGTAGGAGATGCATTGTGGAATCACAGAATGGGTCAGGTTGAAGGGACCACAGTGGTCATCTGGTTCAGCCTCACTGCTCAAGCAGGGTCATCCCAGAAACATGGCACAGGATTGTGTCCAGACACTTCTTGAGCATCTCTGGTGAGGAAAGACTCCACAGCCTTTCTGGGCAACCTATTCCAGTGCTTGGTCACCTGCACAGTAAAGAAGTTCCTCCTCATATCCAGGTGGAACTTCCTGTGCATCAGTTTCTCACTGTGACCTCTTGTCCCATTGCTCAGCACCACTGAGCAGAGCCTGGATCCACCCTCTCGACACACTCTCTTCAGATACTGACAGACATTGATGAGGTCTCCTTTCAGTTGTCTCTTAAGGCTGGACAGGCCAAATTCCCTCAGCCTTTCCTCACAAGAGAGATATTCCAGCCCCTTAATCTGTTACCATCTCCTGGACATGCTCCAGGAACTCCATGTTTCTTTTGTCCTGAGGAACCCAGAACTGGACACAGCACTCCAGATGCAGCCTCAGTAGGGCTGAGTAGAGGGGCAGGATCACCTCCCTTGACCTGCTGGTGTTCCTAATGCACCTCAGGATCTTCTTGGCCTTCGTGGCTGTGGCTCATGGAGAGCTCGCTCATGGACAGCTTGTCCACCAGGTCTCCACAGACCTGTTTTCCAGCAGGTCAGCCACCAGCCTGTTGTGGTGCCCAGGGTTATTCCCCTCCAGGTGCAGGACCCTGCACTTGCCTTTGCTGAATTTCGGAATGTTCCTCTCTGCCCATCTCTCCACCCTGTTGAGATCCCTCTGAAGGGCTGCACAGCCTTCTGGGGTATCGGCCACTCCTCTCAGCTTTGTGTCATCAGGGAACTTTCTGAGGAGGCCTCTGCCCCTTCATCCGAGTCATTGATGAGCAAGTAAAACAATATTGGGCCCAGTATTGAACCTTGGGGGACACCACAAATGACAGGCCTCCATCTGAACCCTGTACCACTGATTATGACCCTCTGGGATCTGCTGTTCAGCCAGTTCTTAATCCACCTCACTTACAATCCTGGAAGACTCATAACTCATAGAGAAATAGGAATAATGGCAATGTAAACACTGACAGTGTCTGTGGGGGATGAGTAATAGAACTAGGGGTGAGAGAAGGGCTGTGGAGTTTCATGGTGCCTTCTCTGCGCTCCTTGAGTGGCTGTCTACAACCAGCCCTGCTGAAAATGAAGAAGTGTTTTTCTGCTGAAAAAGTATATGCCGTATGTATCTTGCTGGGTTCCTGTTACACACTTAAATAAGCAGTCTCTTTGTGATTCAGACAAGGGCTCATTTGAAGAAGTCCAAATTACAATTGCTAACCTGGCTTGGTGCAACAGGGCTGTTCCTGCTGTTAATTTTGAACCTGTCTTGAGCTGAATGCCTTTCCCTTACTGGTACTGGAAGGTATATTTTTATATGCTACCTTGCTAATAAGAAAGTTAAATACAACTCAGCAACAACTCTACATGCTCTTTGATGTGGATAGTCACCAACATGCCTGTTTGTAATAGTCTCAGGGAGCTGGAAAGGCCCCTGGTAGTTCTTTTAGTAATATTTGGGGCAAAATGCAGGAATCTCTTGAATTAGGGAAGATGATCTCATGCTCCTATCCCAGGTTGGTCAGGTGGGGTTTGGGGTTTTTTATTTAGTTTGGGGTTTTGGGTTTTTTTACCCTTTGGTTGGATGAAAATTGACCATGATAGTTTTCTCATCATGCAGGGGGCATTAGTACAGTGTGAAGCTTTTTGAGACATGTTAAGGGTGGCAGATACCTCACGACTTAAGATTTAATTTTTTTTCATGGAGGAAGAAAGTGCTGGAAGGAAAAAAAAATGTTTGGAAAGCCAGCAGAAATATCCTTAGCATGAGTTCAGATAAGCACAGTGGAGAGAGCAAGGTCCCCAGGAGCCGTGTGAGTCAGAGCTGCTCCCTACCCCAGCCCCAAGCGCAGCTTCCCAGCAAGTAGAAAGCTGTGCCAGCTCTCTTCCTACCGGTGAGTTGGCCCGGTGGAGTTGCTGCTTGTGGTGGGAGGCCTCCTGACTGACACATTGAGGCTGCCTGCAAGCAAATGTGTTGGATGCTTTCAGTCCAGATGCATGGGTATGCTTCTGCTCCATCAAGAGGAAAAGGCTAGCGTCTGTAACTGTGTATTTATTCTATTTCAAGCTTTGAACTTAAATCTCTCTCAGTACCCAACTTACATCCTGCCTGGCTGTTTAGCTTTCGAAATTCCTACTGTTCTTACTTCTGTACCACAGAGAAACGGGTGGTTTAAAAAAGAAATTGTCTATGGCTTTACTCATTGGCTGTATTGCAGGAAGATTATCAGTCAGCTACAATGGTGCAAGAGAATATGTATAATCCCTCTGTATATCACTGAATTAAAGTGAACGGTTTAGAATTCTCACATAACCTCTCCCTGTTTTCTGAGGGGGTGTTTTTTGTATCGACAAAGTGGGGATAACCTTTTACTGGACAGTAGGTTGAAATGAAGATGAGAAGCTATGGCAGTTAAGAAATATCTCCTAGTGATGGTTACATAGTGATTTGTACGATTACAACTTCCTGGCAACAGTATCCAACACGCTCAGACAAGTTTTCTGTTAATTTAGCCATTTTTAGCAGCGTTGCACAGGTGCAATTTGTGCTGTAATTTGTAAGGTTTAAACTCTTCAAAAGATTCATGTTGTATTAAAAACAAAAACAACAACTGGTTTTTTCCCTTTTGGTTGTGTGTATGTCTACTGAGTGTCATTTGAATTTTCATAGAGGCTCTGGATAAAGGAAGGATTGAAGTTCTTATGTTCAGTGCTCTGTCAGGTAAAAAGCAGTGGATTCCTGCAGGGTAGCTTGTGGGGTCTTGGTGGTGTTTTGTACCTTATTCTTTAAAAGTACTTGGAGGCTTTGATGACTTTTTGGAGCCTGCAGTGTGAACTCTTGCGATTTGCATTTGTTCCCTGCAATTTGCAGCTGCAGGCATTGCACTAGCTTTGTTTAAATATAATGCCAAATGCCTTTAAAATAGGTATTTGAACTGTGGATTAAGGAGACTACTTTGGTAATATTAAAGGCCTTTTTACTGCACACATCAAATATCTAACATTCAATGCAATCTTCCTGAAGCCTTTTCTATATTCTTAGTAACACAAAAAGAGAAGCAGGGTCTTTAGAAATGCCTTTTGTCATTTTCCTAGTAGCCTCTCCTTCTGAAAGTTTATTTTAAAATGTGACAAATTTGACACATCAGAAATGAGCAATAAGAGTCAAAGTGCTGTTCTGTTTGCAGTTTAGTTGTACTTTACTTGAATTTTTGCTACTAAGTCAAGCAAAGTTATGTTGGTAGCACACTGGCCACTTAGCAGTGTTGTTACTTGAAGTGTGGACTGCTGACCAAAAATTTTATTCATGCTGTGCCTGGCAGGTTTTACCAAAATACTGTGTAGGCAAGGGAAATCCAACCCAAAAGGTTTTGTTAAATACAGATTTCACTATGGTAAAATAGAGTTTTATGCTGGAAAAAAAAATTTATGTGTAGTATTTGACTTTGATTTTAAACATTATTCTGTTTCCATACAGTATGAAAGGAAGAAACTGGCCATTGTACAAGTTAATGGAATCCTGTATTCTGTATATCCCAGATAATTAATTATTATGCAATATTTAGCATATTTAGGTACTGTCTCAGAAGATTTATGAATTAGTTTATCATATTAAATTAATTTTTATCTTTTTGAAAGTGAAAATGGGTTAAGAATTTCCCTATTTAGTTTGCATTCAGACTCTGATGAATGTTTTCTGCAGTTATTCATGTGAACAAGTTCTTGATTTCCAAGATGCTTAGCTGAGAAAGATAAAAATGTCATGATACTCATTTGCATAATCTTTAATGTAGTAGCCACCTTGAAAATGCTGTGGGTTTGTAGACTGAAAAATATGTGGATTAGCTGAATAAGTAATCTGATTTAGAAACATAAAATCTTCCTGGGATGGCTATTAGTTTGCAAGCAATCTGGAGACTGAGCATGGTTATATGATTAATTTATTAATAATTCTAAGGAATAAATTCACAGAAATAAATATGTCCCATTGAAGTCATTAACAGAGCAGGGGTTGAAGTCACTGGATAAATTGCTCAGAGGGATTAGCTCATGCATCTCTGCTTGTTACAACAAGTCTTCTGGTGCTATAGCACTCTTAATTCTATAGTAATTTTTCATTTGCCTGTACAATAAGCCTGTGGTATTTTTATTGCAACTGGGATACAAATTTGAGTAAGTCAGTAATGCCAACAGTGTTTCTAACTGTTAGCGGGCAATTTGTGGATGTTATTTGCTTTGCTCACTATTAATTCTCAATGCAAGAAAAAAACTCAAAAGGTGAAGATGCAGAATTCAACCCAGATGTGACATCTGCTTGATGATGTCTTGACTTTGGGGATTGTTTGTCAGTCTCACTTGTTTTTTTTTTCCCTAAATGCTAACTAGGACTTCAAGTGCTAGATAAACCACTCTGAACTAATCAGACTGCACCCAATGTCTTAGCCAGGGTGTCTGCTCTGAGTTGCTACTGTGCAAACCAGATGATTGGATGGACAAAAAAGCCCTAAGTGTGCAGATACTCAAGAGGAGCCCAGCTGGAGCATAAGATTAGAACTTGGAGAAAATGCTTCTGGGCTGTCTTGGTTTTTTTTTTAATCTTTTATATACATATATATATGTGAATAAATCAGCACAGACAAGCACAAATCCACAATTTCTACAGCCAGTGATTTTTAAAAGTCTCACCTGTTGATCCTGGGAAATTCTTACAGTCCATGTGAAGTGACCAAGAGAAGCAAATTGGTATTTAGCATCAGTGCAATTTTTGAGACATTCCTAAAAGGATCATCTCTTCTTGCATAAGAAGTGTTCTATATGAAAGAAAAAAAATGAAAATTATTTGAACTACATAAATCATGGGCTGGGGTAAAAATGAGTGGATAACAGTTGCAGTAGAAGGCATTGCAGAACCTGGGTGATTTATGAGCTGGCTATGAATCAGCGGGATTGCAGTGCCCTGAACACACACGTCACACAAGCAGGAAGCTTGCAAGGCACATGCTGTATTCCCTTCTCTTGTCAAAGCTTTGGTTAGGCTCAATTTGAATGCTCTGTCTGGCTTTGGGCATTACACCTCAGGACTCTCTCCAAATCTTTCCTGTCTTTCTTGAAGAGAAGAAGAGGATGTTCTGAGGTCTAGGGTTTGTAGTTTGTGAAGAGTGATTGAGAATTTGGGTTATCTATGTGGCATAAGGCTAAGGAGGAGAAGGGGACTGGAGGAGATTCCTGCGGGAAAGGAAGTTGTAAATGACCTCTATTCTGTGCTATAGGCCATTCTTTATATACTAACTAGACTTCACACATTTTTGGGTTTGTGTGTTTGTGGTTTCTTTTTTACTAATAATGTCCCTACTAGAAGAATCTGTTTTGTTACTTTCTGTGATGCACTCAAGTGGGAATATGTGGAGGAATTTTGGTATTTGCAAGGGATGATGCTTGGTTTTTTCTTTCAATGATAGGGTCACTACAATTTGAGAGGACTTGGGTTTTCTTTCTAGGCTTTGGTAGATAAGTCCAAGGATATGAAAGGCCACTGCAAAAGGAGGGGGACCATCTCTCTGTCTGTAACAATGAAGAAATAAAAGGGATTAACTCTGCAGCAAGGAAGATTCAGGTTGTATTACAAAGAGCTTTTTTTCAGAGAAGGCCCGCTTCACACTAGAATAGCTTGCTTTTGAAGGTTTTGAAAAACAGGTTAGACATCTGCCACAAAAGATCATGCACAACTGATTCTACCCCGAGACAGCAGAATAGATTAGATGACCTCTCAAGAATTTTTGCACTTCTGTTTTCTGTGATTGTGTCAACTCCGTGGTTATTCGTTAAAGGCATTTGCTTTCACACAGAGCAGTGAGAATGTGAGGTTGGCTGGACGGGGTCAGACTGTTTAACCCAGTGCACCATCCCAGTGGGAGCTGAAAGCAGATGTGCAGGGAATACTGTACAAATGGGGTGACTACATAGGATGATACTTCTTCTGTAGATGGTTTCTGTGTATTTTGTAGCTTTTGTTAGATTCCAGTTCCGTAAATTCATCTGGTGCCCCTTGAACAAGTCTGAGCTGTTGGTGTTCATGGTATTCCACAACCAGAGGTTCTTGCATCTCAGTCACCTGTGTGAAAATCTTTCTCTTGGGTTTTGAACCTGACCCCCTTTTAGCTTCATTAGGTGCGTCTTGGCTCTTGTTCTTTTAGACAGATGTTAGAGACCCACCCTCTCCACTGCAGCTAAAGACTCTATAAACCTTTACCTTACTCATTCTTATACGTTTCTGTGTCTAGACTCAAAAGTTCTAGCTTACTTAGCTATTTATTATATGATAGATGGCTCTTGGGTTCTCCTTGTTGCCCTGTTTGGAACATTTTGAGCTCTACATCCTTTCAGATGGAAGGAACAAAAGTCATTTAGAAGTTAAGATTCAGGCACTGTATAGGTAGCAAAGAGATGTTCTTTGTTTTATTCTCAATTCCTTTTCAAATAAGTATTTTTTTTCTTTTTCTGATGTTGTTGAGCACTAACCTTATGTTTCCATAATGTGCTGTGCTAACCTCAAGGCCCCTCTTCCTGAGTAATACTGGTCAACTCATTGTATATTTGACATTTGGACAGCTTTATTCTCCTGTATGTCTTTAAACATTTGTCTATAGCTAATTTCCTGTGCTGGATTATTGCTGAATTTCTAAGTCATTTAAGGTCTGTATGTGGCTTTTCATTATAAGCTCTCACCTTCTCCACCCTAAATAATGAAGTGGCGTCAGCGAAAGCCTTTTCTGGCTTTCTTATAAATGCAGTGAGCACGAGTCCCATGATAGATTTCTGAGGACTATTTACTTCCCTAACTCTTGTAGGCGATTTTATTCTATTTTTGAAAAATTCTTCATCTGTGCAAGGGCCTGTATTATTTTTTCATAGGTCCTTAGCTTCCTTAAGCCTTCTGGAAATCCTGATAGATTGTATCATTTGGATTTCCACTGCCCATATGCATTTGGGAATAAAAATAAGACAGTAGTAGCAAGCAATGTGGTTATCTTTGACATGAAAAACTATTCTCTTCACCAAATACAAATTTGTTGGTCTAGTCACACTGTCATGTTCCAAGTTCTGACACATGGCCTTTCTGTGCTTTTTAATGCTCAGAATATGATTTCATCATTTCTGTCTTAATTTTTTTAATACTGGCATTATAAATGGATGCATTTTACTGCTTGAAGAAAGATTTTGATGAAGATCTTTGTTAACTGTGTGCTGTTGAGTATGTCATGTACAGTAAAACATTTGCGAAACAATTTAAATCTTTTCAGTGCTAATCATGCCTATTGAAACAAATGACTATTTTTTTTCTCAGTACTGTGTAGTGTTGTGTTATTGCTGAGATGATTGACAAAAATAGGTGTATTGTCCTTTGTATTTTCTAATTTGGAGTTGAATGTCACTCAGCAAACTGAGTGAGGAAAAAGGAAAGGTAGCCTCAAGTCAGGGTTATGCTCTCCTGGTCATGTCCATTGCTCTGAATTTGGTAAAAAGGCTGAGTTTACTTGCCTGTATTAGGTGGATATATACAGCCCTTTGCAAACAAGAAATGTTGCTGATTATGTCATTATATGAGCAGGCTATGATCTCTGCCCCTTTAATGGAAAAGAGCCCATCATAAAAAATGTAATGCACATTTTCAGGTATTAATTAAAAATGATGCATCTGAGTACTTTTCAAGGTTTTTCCCTTCCCCTAATTCCTTCCTTCCCCCAACACACCTCTGGCATAGGAATATGTTATTTCCTGTAACAAATATTGAGGGCTGATATGAACAGAAGATATTGTCTTGATCGCCTTTCATCTTTTATGATTGAAAATATTATCTGCATGTTTTTTTATTTAAAAAAAAAACCAACAAGCCTACATATATTTAAATTCCTCTCTTGAAGTGGTTCAAGGAATTTGTCTTCTCCCGCTAAAGATCTGAGAATGCATATAATTATACCTAATAATTTCACCACTGTCAGATTAGATTGATTTTTAGTCACTTTTGTGCAGATTAGATTCAACTCAGGTGCTCAAACTGAAAGGAGGTGCATTAATCTGCAGTGACGTTCAGTCTCTCCCAATTAGTAAATTCTAAGAGATGTTGGATAATGTGAGTTTGGTGATGTGAAGCATTTTTGTCCTGCCACTGATTTAGTAAATTTAAAGAGATTTAAGCCTTCAAAGGCTTAATCAGCAACTTAAGTGTTGGGCCTAAAAAAAAAAAAGAATGAAAAAATAATGGAAATAGAGAATATTTCTGACAGATTTAAAGCCTGGAGACAAATTATGGTGGTTGAGACTTTGAGGGAGACTTTAAAAAAACCCAACAAAACATTTCTGTAATGTTAGGCTGTAATGCACACATCTTTGTGCCATCAAAAGGGGTCTTAAAAATTCGGTTGGTGTATTGACTTTTATAATGTGCATAAGTTTACGTAGTGGTTTCCCTGATGCTACATAACCTTGTTTTCTAGCATGTATCTGTTTCTGTGTAGTGTTGAAGGTCACATATTAATTTCTGCAAACTGCATGTGGTCAGACCATAGTATTAATTATTTGCAAAGCAATGGTACATTAGCATTACAGAAGCAAACAGTGAAGGACAAAGCACTGTGAAATGAAGTGCGAATAAATGACATTGCAATGTGTGCATGTCTTCTGATTTGCCAGAATTAATGCTGGCAAGGCTTTGCTGTAGCTCAAAGTATATGTGTGTTGCTTAATTATCTCAGTTACTGAATATGCTTATTGCATAATCTGGGGTAGGAGTAATTGGGTCCATTACTGTACATAAACAATTGCCAATTTATAGTACTTCAGAAAAAATTTCCGACTGTAAACAGATGTTACAGAATCTAAAATATTGATGCTATCTTGCTTTTGCCATGATGAAATCTTAAGTGATTTTCTAAATGTGCTCTGCCAATGCTTGTTGAAAATTGATGGTATTTTCTTTATGTTGCTTGGAGAAGAGTCTACTCCAATTATATTATTTTTTTTTTCCTTTCCACACTTGCCTTAATTTTTGAATGAGCTATTAGTTTATTTTGATTTGTTTAATGTTGTTGTTGGCTAACACCAATAAGCCACTTCTTTTTACTAGCTTAAGAAGACTGGCATTTGATTAAATGAGAGCAATATGGGATGTGATTTTAACTGATGAAGCGATGATGATTTTGTAGGCAGGTAGGCAGTTTTCAATTTCCTGTTTAAAAATATGTAAGTTCATTGTATTTCAGGAATGTTTGCATAAATCCCAAATTTTTTTTCAAACAAACAAAATACCCAACCTGGTAAGGAGCTCAATATGAATACCAGAAACTAGAGTGAACAGCCTGGCAAGATGTAAGGGTTTTCCTGCAGATCATAATCCCTTGTAAAATTAATTTTTAAATTCTTACATTTTGCCAGAATGTTAACTTGCCTAGACCCAAAGCAGTGGTCAATATCCACTTTCACACTTTCATAAGACTCTAACTGATTGTTTAAAATTGACCATGAGGTTGCAAAGAGAGAATTTTTCTACATCTGGAACAATATGTGGAAGAAATAAGCTTGGTTGTGTGCGGTTTGGGTTTTTTCCTGTACTGGCGATCATGAAATCTCTACTGCTTTAAAATATGTAACTCCTGCATCAGCAGGGACACCACTGTCTTGTCTGAGTGATTTCTATTTGGATGGAGCAAGGCCTGGTCTGATTCCTCTTGGAAGCAGAGGAACACTCTCCATTGCCCATAGCAGGAGCTAGAATTCCTGCAGAAAGAGGAGTTCCTTCATGTAGTTAAGGAGATGATATTTCTCTAAAACTGGAAGTGGGACCTTTGATGTCTTATGAGAATGAAGTTGCACCTGTATGAAAGACTCTGTATCTAACTGCCCCCTTGCTTTGTTAGCTTATGAACTCTGTTACGCTATATGCCATAAAGCAGTGATAGATTGGATTTGAATATATATATACATATATATATATGAGAGAATATATAGAGACTTCAATATTATGTGACTGGAAGTCACATACCAGACGCAATTATATATATAAAAAAAGGTAAAATGTCTATATATACATATAAAGAGGTATAAATGAGTGTGTGTAAGAAGACTTCAGAGGGCTCTCTTATTATCATTAAAGCTTTACTGTAGAGTACAGTAAGTGAGTACATGCCTCCTGTTATGCATAATTATTCTCCCAGTCTCAAGGGGAAGTTTTGTATCTTACGTCTGCAATATGAAACTGATCTCACAAATACTCAGCCTAGAAGTGTTCATTTAATCTTGGAAGTAGTCCCACTGAATTTAATGAGCCTTTAGATGGTAAATTCTTTGGGGCTCTTATTTTCATTTGTGCCTTATTCGATGGTAAGAACAATCTCCATTATCTTTTACATTAGCTTCTACTGTTACTTACAGCAAAATGCTTTTAGGTTTTGGCTTGAAAATGTTAATTGAAACACATGGGCACAAAAACTCCGAGGCAAAACACAACAATTAAATTAGAATTATTCCAAAATTACATTTAAAGAATCTGAGTTGGCTTTCTGAAATTTCAAAAGCTACATTTTTGAGTGCTGCTCCAGGGGTTGTCTCATTTTGCCTTCTTTGGGGTTTTTGAGAGAGGAAGGATTGTAGACCTTGGACAGTAAGATTCCAATACACCTACTGGTGAATCCTACCTACAAAAGGTAATCTTGGCTTCTATGCAGCTGGGAGTAAGTGTAGAAGATCACAACTTTTCTTAACTCTGATGCTGGCAGCCAAAGGTATCTGCTTTTACCCATCAGAGTCCTTTGAACTCCATTCCAGTTAACAGCATTTTTCCAAGTGACTGCACCGGCCCTGGATGATCCTTCTTTTCGTCATGTTTCCCAAATCACATGCGTAAAATAAGTTTTCTGCAGGCTGGGTTGGCTCAGTAGAATTGCTATGGTCTGCCTATGTATTTATTAATAAGCTGTATGTAAAGCACAAGCTCATTCTAGATAACTGACACCTCATTTTTTTTTCCTTCCCAGATGGTTTCAATCTTTCAGAGCAGGGGGTAATTTAACCTTGCCAGCAGAGAATTTCTAAACTTTGCAAGTTTATAAACTTTGTAAGCTTTTTGATACAGTTAGAGCAGCATTTCTATTTTAGTGGTGTAAAACAATGTCCCATGCTGACCAGAGCTCAGTTATGAGGCTGCAGTGCGTGACCGTACTCCTTTAGGACCATGCTTTGAAAGAATTCATGGGAAATTGTGCGTGGTTTCTTAGGTATTTTTATCTTGAGGATTACTCTGCCTAGCATCTGTTATCTTCTCTTTTGAGAAAAAAGAGTGGGGTAGGAAATGGGAGGAAGAGGGAGCAGTAATAAATACAAATATAGGCAATAAAACCATTATGTTATGAGAAAATTAGGTGAGATGAGTTGGTTTGTGTATTGGTTTTTACTTTAAATCTGTATTTGAAAGGCACATTATTTACTACACTGGTTTTCATGTTAAAAAATGGTATTCTGGCTCAGCAGTGCTGTCAAGAAGTACAATATGTCCCACCTCATTAAGTACTATATTTTTTCCTCTCCATCTGTCTAGAACAGCAGGAAAACTTGTTTTCAAATAGAAAAATAATCAGTGTTGTCCATTTCCTTTCTTTACCTCTGTATCTGTGTATATCCAAAAATTCATTTGAACCTGAAGAGGGAAGTGCCCCTAGAACAACAATCCTAATAAAGGTGCTATTCAGAACATCAAGGCGTGTTGTTTGATAGCAGGGTGATCAACTATGAGAGCCCAAACAAAAAAATAGAGAGTCCCAGACTGGTTTGGGTTGGAAGGGACCTTAAAAATCAGCTAGTTCCAACCCACATGCCATGGGCAGAAACACGTTCCACTAGAGCAGGTTGCTTTTTCTGGGCACATGAGGGAATGCAAATCTGCCCATTTAATAGAAATAGAAATTCTGCTTGACTGACAGCACAGCTGAAAGAAATTTAGAAAGGGAGGTATTTCCTGCTTTGCTTGAATATGTGACCAGGAGTTCATCACTGTTTGGACATTAGAAGCAGCACAGCACTTGTGCCTAAAAAGCATGTTTTACATGGACATAAATAACTGTGCCATGTGCAGGAAACTGCCCTAGAGGTTGTTTGATTCATTACAGACAGTACTGCTCAGATTAAGGGCCTGATCCACCATAACAGAAGGGTAATTCTGGCTACTTGCTTAGCTGATAGACAGCAGCAAACTGCAGGTGCTGGCTTTACTACTGGAACTAAGAGGGAAAAACAGCTCCAAAAGCCAGGAAGAAAAGGCAATTGCAAAAACATCAAAACACTGCCTATGTTTTCAGGTAATTGCTTTCATCACCATTCAGCTTCTGGGAATTCTAGTGTTCTTCAGGTTAAAGTGATTTTCTTCATGGGACTCCTATCTGTGCCATCTCCTTATTCTCTGCAGCAGCCACTCACAGGTCCTGCAAGAAATCAATTTTAAGCCTGTATTGTCTTTCTGAAGAATACTTCCAAAGACTGAGTGAGGGGCTCTGATTAAACCTTTTGCTTTCATCCTGATAATGTTCAGGTAGTTGGAGTAGTGATACTGAATGAATAAAACAGTGTTAACTTCAAAAGGTCACTCCTTTGCAAAGTCCGGGAGAGTGGCCATGAGCAGAAGCTGGCTGCAGTTGAGGCTGAAGTCCTACATCAAAAGTTGGGCAGAATATTGTATTTTGCATCTGAGGTAATACCAGAGGATGTGTAACTGTGTGAAAGAGTACTGTTTGTAATAAAAAAGTCTTTTAAAAGAAGTAAATAAATACAGGTTTAGAAAACAGCAAATAGGCTAGAATAATTTATTCTCTCAATCCTAAAATATTTACGTCCTTAGTTCTATTGTACACACAAAACGTAAGAGACCCCAGTGAGTTAACAAAAGAAATAAGCATGCAAATCAATTTCAGACAAGAGATATCAGTTACTAATTTGCCACTGGGTGATGTTTAACAATCTGGAGTAATGAAAGGAATTTTCAGGAAGAATAATTTACTGTGTTCTGGGCTATGCATGTGCTGAGGATGATGTCATACCCTGAAAGAATAACTATGCAGACCATAAATAGTCTTTCAGCTAGAGATTTAACACACACATTGTGAGATGGGAGTGTATTTTCAAAGAAAATGTAAGACTTAGTAATGTGGCCCAGGAATGGGAGGGGAGATGAGACCTTGAGTTCTTTCCACACTATGTCATTGACTTGCTCTGCAACCTGAGGCAAGACCCCAGTTTGCCTCTTGAGAAGCAGCAAGGGAGGTCATAGGGTTGCACTCTGCATTACAGGGTCGCATGTAGTGTAGTTAGAATTCAGTGTGGTGTCTCCTGGCCTTGATGCGAGTGTAGCTGTCTGTCTAAAAGGAATGGCACTGAGGCAGTTGCATCTGCAAAAGCTGTGAGCACCTCAGGCTAAAACCGTGGGGGATGTATATGTTTACTCACCTAACACTTGCACTCACCAGTGCCAATACTCCCAATATTTAATAAAACTCGCATCTTGTGTATGTTCAGATGAGTAGCAAAAAGCTACACTTTGTTTAGGTGCAAAGATGCAACTTTAAAACCGTATTTTATAAACTATAATGTTGTGCTCACTCCTGACTGATGATTAGCCCCAGAATTAGTACAGGACAGCTGAAATGCAGTTAATAACCCCAAGCAGGTACTATTTTACCTTCCATGGCTACAGCCCATGCTGCATCATTCTGTTGACTGCATCAGGCTGACAAGTTCACACAAAGGCTGTTGGACTTTGAAACGGTTCAAAAATTCCTGCACTGTCTTTGACTTTCTTCCATTGTCTCTTTTCCATAGCAAGCTTCACTATCCCACTGGGGCTTGTAGTATTTGGGCATTGTATTAAGCACTTTATCTAAGCTCTCTGGAAATACCTACTTACTGAGCTGTACTCACACACATCTGCTGCTCACTTACTATACTGGAAAGCTCATAGACCTTTCCCTCTTGCATTATGGGAAGCTGTCTCAGAAATAGCACTCTGGAGAGTTAAACCTTTTTCTGGAAAAGACTGAGGAAAAGAAAGGTATGAAAATAGATTCATATAGAATTAAATGTGTTTACACTGCCCTATTGGTTCTAGACTATATGCTCAATCTTTTTCTCATCTTTTCCAAAGTGTATAGCTCATTGCTTGCACAGTCTCCTTGTTTGTTACATTTAAGGAAAGGATCTTTCTTACTGTCCACCTATGCTAGGATTTCTGATATATAATTGTAATGTATAAGTATATATAATTATTTAATATATTATTTTGGAAAATAATGTGGTTTATTTTTAATTTAGCATAATAATTGGCTGGGGGCAATGTAGGGGAGATATTTATGGCTGTCTTGTGTAATAGGGATGAAAACAGAGTCTTTCTTTCGAATCCACAAGATTACTCTCCAGGTAGAACTATTTGCATTATGTAAAAGAAGAGTTAAAAAATGCAGGCAAGCCACAAGGTGGGAAGAAGTACATCAGGCAAACCTTCCTTATTTTGTCTGTGCCAAGCAGTGCTGCTTTGGCTGTGGCAGCTGCTGTAGCTCTAGGGCTGAAACAACAGCTGCCAAGAACTGCCTTGAGGTGCTGGATTTTTTTTTTCTCTAATCCCTCCATCCTGGGCTTGTGCTCAGCCACAGTGCACTCTGTTCCTGTACAGGATTTAAGAATTGGGCAGTAAAATAGCTCCAGGTGGAGGGATTTTCATCCACCTTGTCTAAAATCAGTGCAAGCCTGGAAGGGAGGTAGTGAATGTATTAAGATCAAAGATCATTGCTACACAGCAAGACAGAAGGAAACATGTTAGAATAGCCTTATCACTTAAACGCATCCTGAGCCAAATATTTTATACTTGTATATCCTTTGATATTGTGGGGCAGAGGGATTTAATAGTAAGAAAGGAGCTGTAAAAATTTAGATGTCTTCCTAACTCTTGAAAATTTTTAACAAAGAAATCTGAGTGATGGGTTATTCCTTGATTATACAGAAAAACATCTTTATACTTTGGATAAATTATTTGACCTACATACACATCATCCACTGTTTCCAGAAATCGAACCCCTAGGGAAGGTGTGTGAGTTCCCATGGTCTAGGAATGATCATAATGGACAAACTGAATTAAGACGTAGAGGTGACGTTTTCCTTTTGGTTTTGCCAGCAGCTTGCCTGTGTACAAAGCTCACCTGCAGCAATTGCATATTGTCAGTACATTTCAATTAGGCCTGTACTTCAGGAGAGACCTAGCTAAGGATCATCTTCAGGGTTATTGCCTCCGCAGACTCCTACAAGTTGTAGAAAACAAGTGAACTGCAAATCGCCTTTGTATTGAAAAGAGAAGGGAGACCCAAGTTCAGCTGGAAGCTGGGGAGGTATCACCACGTGTTTGTAGTGGCCCTCGTAATCTTTTCCAGGGTATTCATTTTGAGAGATGTCAGAGAGAGAATATGAAGTTAGACACACCTTTGGTCTGTCTCAAACCATCCATTGGTGCAGGTGTAGCTCACTTGCAATGCCATTTAGGTAAATGGTAAATATAATTAAATAATTGAATTGTTGTGGGTGTTAATCATTTTAAAAACCCAGCTGGGAAATCAAACTGGAATCTAGATTAGGGGTGGAGTACTGTGACTGAAAATAACATGTTGGAATGCTAGTTAATGCCCACTTTAGGAATACCAGACTAATGGAAAACTTACCAAATACATCTTAAGAGCTTATTCTACCTGAAATGTGAGTGGTAAGTAGTGTATTTTTATCACATCAGTCCAGTTTCTTTATCTGCCAGTAATTTCTTCTGATGCTTGTAACAAAAAAAAAAAATTCTCCTGCTTTTTTCTGCTGCTTGTGCTTAACAAGCCATATATATAACAAATAGTGTTTTTCTAACACAACTGTTTATTAAGTTCCAGTCATTGCCTCCACTAGAAACCTTCTGAAGGCAAATGGACTATTCAGTTGTCACTGAAGGCATAATTTAATGATGCAGTGTATCTCTACACTGATGAATTCAGCCTTTTTATTCTGCCTAATCTATGATGTGTGAAGCAGACGGTAACTTCGCCTTGCAGACCTGTCTGTGGGAAGCCCATTTCCTCTCCTTTGCTCTTTTGTACATGATAAACAGAGCCTATTTATTAAAGAAGCCGTTGAGGTACAAAGTTGAAGCCTCGGGTGCCGCTTTTACAGTCCCTTTTCAGAAGGTACCTTCTCCTTCAAGCAATTGGTTTCCAAGTGGCCTCCAGCATCCCCTACAAAATTGCCTTGTTTCACTTTTGGCAAAAAATTATACTGCTGACCCGCTGTGTGAACAGCGATGGTAAATAGTGAAGGATAGATGGAAGCATTTGGGTGAGAAATCTGTGACAGGCTTTTATGTGAAAACATTTAGTATCTGTTCTTGCTTTAATCACTTATTATTTTTAAGTCAGTGACAAAAACATCCTGCTGAAATGGGAACACTGGGATCCCATCTGCAGGGAGAGCTGGTGGTGTTAGACAGACCTTACTATCCTGCAGATGTGACAGTGTATCAAGCAAACATATCAGTTGCTAGTTTTACTGTTGTTTTTTAAGGCTGCTCATGAAAAGTTGCTTTAGGCAGGCTTATGAACTTTCAAAGGGCTGCATGAAATTATATCTTGTCTTTGTTTATCCATAACATAAAGTTATTGTGGTGAAAAATAAAATAGAGACTTCATCTTTTAGAAGTTTACTGTACCTTTATGTTGCCCTCAGGCTGCCTCCATTTTTCTTGATAGAAAGCACATTCATATTTCTTGCAGAATGGGACCACTTTGTAAAGGCTGGAGCTGTTTGTGATAAATCTTCAGTCCTTTCGGTCACATGTATATTTGAATGAAATGTAATAGTTATTTTTCTTTTGTCTCTTGAACATCCACGTTTTGTAGCTGTGGATTAAATGTTTTGTAATATATTGAAACATTGCTGTGACAGAAATGTCCTAGAAACACAGGACTCGCCTTTTTCATGTTACAGGGCTTAGAAATAAGTATCAAAACAAAATATCACGTGTGGAATAACAACAGGCTGTGTAAGAGTGATGAATATGTTCCAGGTTTAATGTAGATGGAAATGGAAGTATTTTCATACCTGCCAAAACCTTTTAATAATGTTTTGAAAACTGGTGTTTACATTCTTTGAAATGTTTAGATCTAGAAGCCACCTCCTACTTTGGCAAACTTGCTTTAAATCCTCTTGGACCTCTGACAACCAAACTGACAAATATACTGGTATGCTCTGATGTTGTGTGAAAGCTTGTTTTCACCACAGAATGGGTTTGGTTGGAAGGGATCACAGTGAGGCCATCCAACCTCCCTGCTCAAGCAGGGTCATCCTAGAGCACATGGCACAGGATTGTGTCCAGATAGTTCTTGAATATCTCCAGTGAGGGAGACTCCACAACTGCTCTGGGCAACCTGTTCAATAGGAGA